>JAFBJU010016734.1:244165-476665 GCA_016785305.1 Colistium nudipinnis | reverse complement strand
AAGTGGAGGACTCGATTGAAAAGGACACTAAATGGAAATATTTGCCTGCAAACTAAATATCAGAGAACATCGGTGGTCTGGTTGTTTTTTTTTTTTGTGTTGCTATTTCAGTTCTGATTCAGTTTTCAACCTCAAACAACAGGAAATCCACCGTGACCCACAACCTTTCACTGTTCACACGCACACACACACACACACACATAACAATCAAAGGCACTATTCCTACAGCGACTGTCAGTTATACGTTCATTTGCAACTAAATTCAAATGATTCACTCAAAACCAAAACAAAAGCAT
The DNA here is from genome assembly GCA_016785305.1 of Colistium nudipinnis. NCBI lineage: Eukaryota > Metazoa > Chordata > Actinopteri > Pleuronectiformes > Rhombosoleidae > Colistium > Colistium nudipinnis. The sequence goes on along the minus strand of JAFBJU010016734.1, from coordinate 476,369 downwards.
CCAAACCTTAATTGCGACATGCTTAGTGGCACGAAAACTTAGAACAAACGGTCTTAAATCTGACTTTGATGCTCAGAGAATCTAACATCACCAGAAACTGAACACATGTTAAACGGTGACTCTTTTACACACGCCGTTTTTTTTTTAATCTACCGTATATCTCCTGCCACAGGTCAGGAGCAATGAAAACCCAGCAACCCCTCCTGTGTGTGTGTGTGTGTGTGTGTGTGTGTGTGTGTGCGTGTGTGTGCGTGCGCATGCGGCGTAATAGAGACAGCGATAGAGAAAAAAAAAAAATGAAAAAGGAGTAATTGAGTCTTCTGCCTGGCCCCACAGCTCAAGATGCCCCCAAAAAGAAGCGAATGAATGTTCTCTTCACAAACCAACATCATTGACCACGGAATCATCAGGATCACAGTAATTTGTAATAAAGCCAATCACAAACACACGGCATAAAGGCCTTTGTACTCCAGTGCGATTATTTAAGGGAAATCTAATTTCCCTCTCTAATTTTACTTGTATTCTAAAAGGAACGCATTGTGTGCGACAGGATTCTAAAAGTGGAAATGGGTTCGAGTATAGTATTTGCAGTGATGGAAATATTCTGGTTCGTAGGTGGAAATCCTCCCACACCTCGATGTGTGCCACGACGCTGCGACACGGGGGGGACGGTTTGATTTACACCTCTCACTGTGTATTTAGCCTAATTCCTATTTTACAGGCTCCCACTTGAAGGAGCAGTTTTTCACTGGTGACAACGATGACATCAAGGGATTTCCTACGGAACTCGGGATGGTTTTCTAGTTTTATGTTTCTCAGTATGGATGACCTCTGAGTTTCCAAGTCACTCTCTATGCCTTAAATCCACGCCAAGGAATCAAGCCTTCGTGGGTTGGAGGCCGAGTCCAAAATACTATAAAATGCCATACTCTGGTGAAAACGAATACGAAATGTGTATAGCAATTTAAAGTTAATGCATGCAAGGCTGCGTGTGTGTGTGTGTGTGTGTGCTGCATCGGGGGGGGGGGGGGGGGGTGGTGGGGCGGGGGGGGGGGGGGGGGGGGGGGGGGGGGGGGGGGGATTGGCCAACGCAGATTACCACCGAACTCATCAGTCTCTACCTGAAATCACCTTGTCAGCAGTCTGTTCTTTGCAATGTAAACGGACAAAAAACCTCATCCTTCCTCTGACGGAAGCTTACCTTTGGTGTATACGCACGCAGCAGTGCAAACACTGTGTGCGTGTGCATACAAACACGCGGGCGCGCGCACGCGGACACGCGCACACACACAAAGACTAACAGTTAGTTTATCTCTTACAAACAGCTGAATATTGTATCTTCAGTACTTTGCTTCCACTCGTGCACAGTCTCAGTTTACTTTGTTCTGACCCTGTGTTTTTGACGTTTGTCTACTTTTAACCTCTGCTGCTGCAACACTGCATATTTCCCCACGGTGGGACAATAAAGGATTATCTTGTCTTATCTTAATTAATCACACTTTTTCATAAAACCTTCTGCAAGACCAAGGATAGGAGGAATCCAGTCTATAATTATAATTTTTTTAAATCTACAACAAGACCAGTTATAATCAAAGATTATCCGAACATGATTTAAGGAAGAACGCATTTTATAATTTTTCTTCATTTATCGTCATAATGATAGACTCTGTTTATTTTTAATTTTTAAAAGAAATGATGTATATTTCGTCTTTATTTATCCTTAAGATTTTAGTATAGTGTGTCGCATGTTAATATTTCAAGTCTATCTTATATTTAGTTTTTACTGCTTGGTAAATTACAACAACAACAACATATTTCTTTTTGTATAAATACGTTTGTATCTGTGCCTGTATTTGTGTGTGTGTGTGTGTGTTTTTTTTTCTATAACATTGCTTTGAAGACACACAAAAAAATATATAAAATAAAAACTGAGCACGGAAATTCCTGCAAATAACTACAAGCCGTGTTTGAAGATCTTCGACAAAACGAAAAAGATTAGAAGATTAAAAAATGGTCAGAGTAAAAAATGTTTATAGAAATGGTATAAAGAGAGATAAATGAGAGAGAGATAAATGTTAGTCCCAATAATAAAACAATTGAGTCATTTGATAAATAGTCATTTAAGCCTTTTTTTGTGGGAAACATTTCTATTTCAAGACTTACTAAGGATCTGTGAAGTATCTTTATGTTTGTGAATCAGGCTGTGCGCATCATGACACAAATGTGGGAAAATCCTTATTTTCAATGTAAGCACTTTCCAAAACTACCTACGGTCAAATCATCAAAGCAGATCTGAAGATCAATTAACGTCACATTTAACATAATTGACTTAGAAGTGCAGACGGAATACAGCGGTGTAAAAAAAAAAAGTGGTGATGATTTAACAGCAGCAAACGGTATGAATCAGCTCAACTCTTGGGTTTTTTTTTGTTTTTTTTTACCATATTTTGGGAGGGAATGTGTCACCTGCGCATTTTGATGTTCACTTTGATCTGAGGCCAACCGCCTTTGCTGCTTCGGTAGTGCCGTGCAGGAGGAACAAGGAAATCCTTTTTCTGATAAAGGAACTATTAGAATCTACATAGGAACCCCCCCCCCCCCCCCCCCCCCCCACCCCCCCCTACAACTAACAAGCCATATGAAATGCAGGAGTGTGTGCGCGCAAACTGTGCTGTTCTCAAGCCCACTGCGAGTGTGTTGCACTAGAAAGTTAGACCATTCTTTCTTTTTCTTTTTTTTTTTGCAACTGAGGTAAAGAAGATGCAAAGAAAATGTGAAATTGCAGCAGTGGGAGCATGTTTCCCTCTCCGTCACGCACACATTATCCACACACAGCTGTGGGCCCGAGATGTGCGTTACATCTCGGCGCCATCTAACAAGCAGCTGTAGATCTCTGTGTTTGTGTGAGCACACATATCGTGTGTGGGACCTCCTCCTCTGTGTGCTTCTATTGCATTATTTCTGAATATCCGGGTGTTTCACCATTTTACGTGATTTCAACAATATAATTACCATTTCCTCTGCATGTGTGCGGAGTCAAATCAAACTGATGGTCGCACTACGGTGGCGCTGCATCCTGTTTGTTAGGTTTTGACTTTGTTCCAAATTCGGTGAAAGGATTTGCTAAAAAACATTTGTGTAATATATTAAATGCTCTATCATCAGCTGGTCCCTTGGGGCATTGGCTCAAGTTAAATATCATCGCTTACTATGGGACTGGGAAACTTTTTATACACCGTATTACACTGATTCTCACCCTTTAAAACCCTCGCATTAAAAAAAAAATAAAAATGTACCTGATGTGCACTGTAGATATGTGGGAGTGAGAAAGGGAAGACAAATGAGACATGATTCAAATCTTAAATTCATCAAAGGGAGCTCAGAACTGAGTCATATTACCAAACCATAAAACAGAAGCACATATGTGGATGTGATGTACCTAACAATCCGCCAATCAAGATTCAATTCAGTTTCAAAACAAAGCACATAAGTGCTCATACAGTAGACATTAAACTATACGTAAAACGTGTGTTTGTGTGTATGGTACGGTATGCGTTACATCTTGTTGAATGCATAAACATAATATAAAATGTAAAAAAAAAAAAAACATGCTTGACGTTCAGTCGGCAAGAATGTGAATTCAGAGGCACTTGGATTTTTTGCAATTCAACACAAAGCTGAATTACGTTCCTTAATTAGACAATGTCTCTACAATGTGTCTACATCTACATCAAGTCAAACTTATTCAGCTTTTTAAAATGCGAACGATAACATTAAACGAAATCCATCACCAATACACTGTGCAGGGTTTACTGGAGAGACGCTATGAGCAAAAAAAGATGGTAACTGATTAGATTGATAAAACATACTTGAGTTTACTGGGCATATGCAAACACACACACACACACACACACACACACACGCACACACACAGGCACACACAGGCACACCAAATGAACTTCATCCCTACCTCGCATCTTCATCACTCCTCCACTTGCCTCAGACATTTGGCCCGCTTTCACAAACTCCATGTCCTTTGCACTACAACGCCTAACAATATTCTTGCTTTCAAAGCGACTTTTTTGCACCACCTACTCTTTCACCCTGTTTTATTCTTTTGGTCGTCTGTTAGCCTGGTCTGGTGCTCACTGCAGCCTCTGCACACATTTTCTGACTTTTGAGTGTCAGTCACCGCCTCACATCCTTGTTGGGGTGTGTGTTATTGTGTACCAGTGTGTGTGTGTGTGTGTGTGACAGAGAGAGAGATAAAGTGTGAGAAAGATAGAGAGAGAGAGAAAAAAGAGGGGGGCTGTCCCCTAGTTTGATTTTTTTTTTTTTTTTTTTTTAATCAAGGTACTTTTTCCTTATACCTTTGTTGTTATCCTTCACCCCCTCAGTCTGTACCACAAGTAAAACGAATTAGCTTTATGTCGTCTGGCACCTTCAAAACTCTTAGTTATAATGTAAATTAAACCACTTTCAACAGGCCTAGATGGCAAGACAGAAAAAAACACGACTGAGATCATATTTATTTTAAAAGTCACAATTATCCTGTTGATGGCTAGGTTCCTTTCCTGACACTATCAGCTCATAGAGCTCATTCCTTTCCCCCTCCATCTTTTCCTTCATGTGACTCTTTCATTTAACAACAATTCAATAACATTTCATTCTGCTGCGTTCCATGATTCCTCAAGTAGCTGATGTAAGACATGGTGCATACCCAATCACATACAACGATCCGCACACACGTAGTTATTCATGCTCGGTTTGTTAATCATCACACCCAGCGTGGAGGTTGGCAGTGTGGTACACACATCATCCAGGTGTGCAAGAGTTGTGGCATAAAGGGTTAAACCAAAGAAGTTAAAAAAAGATGCGATGGTATCACTGTCATCTGCATTCAGAAGCAAAAAGAAAAATGGTGTGTGTGTGTGTGCGCGTGTGTGTGCGTGAGTGTGAGAGAGGGGCAGCACAGGTGCAACCCGGCATACACACTGTGCCGCTGATGGCTTCAGTGGCACACGCATATGTGTGTGTTTGTGTTCGTGTGTGCAAGTTGTTGATGCACAGGTGCAATGGTAAATGTTCTATAATTTCGACGTTAACCACTATGCTTGCACAAATATCTAGCACGAGCGCAAGCAATGTCATTCCCACAAACACACAGACACACCCACGCACAAGCTCACTCGGGGACCATACTCATACTCATATTTCCATAGAGAACTTACTTAAATGAGTCTTCTTGGACAAGGCTCCTCCTGAAGCAGACGGAAAAGATAAAGTTAGTGAATCAAAATGGAACAGAACACTCCCAAATACAACAACAACGCAACTTGCAATAAAGTCACTTTTACGTCTTCGCACATTTCTCACATGAACAGGCCCATAAATGTGTTTTTTTTTTTTTTTTTTTTTTAAACGTGCCAGGGTTGAAAAATACCTAATTTTCGGGAATTTTACACAACTTTTAAAATACTTTATGAAAAAATACAATTATGCATCTTTTACTGCTCTGCATTTTGTCTGACTTGAGTGACTATATACAGTAAAATGACCAAAATGAGCACCACCATTACCAACCTGAAATGAAAAAACCTGTTCACGTTTGAATACATCAAAAATATGATCTAGTGTTAAAATAACGCTGACCGGGGCAATTCTGCATCAAAACAATGATGGAGCTTTTAGCTGATATTAAGCACAACATTTGACAGACATTAAACTAGTCCCCAAGTTAAAACAGATTGGACTTTGATAAACTCCCCATGTCAGTTTGACGTCCCCTTTTGCCTCGGTGAAAGCAGGGAGATTAAATTAGATTAGGATTCCTATTTACGGTGGTGTGTCTCTGTGTTATGTTTGTGTGTCTCTTTGGCGCACGCACACGCACACGGGATACAGGCAGAGGAAGGTGGGTGTCTGTGAAGCCATAGGTCCTCTTTCTTTGTCTGCCTGTTTGACCGCAATTGTGAGAAAGTCTGAATCGCAGTGAAAGTATTTGTAAAAAAAAAAAAAGAAAGTGTAAAAAAAAAAAAAAAAAAAAAAAAAAAAAAAATACAGAAGGTCGATTCTGAAAAGAGCAGGTGTATATTTCAGGAGCGCGCGTCTGTGTGTACACGTGCGTGCGTGCGTGCGTGCGTGTGTGTGTGTGTGTGAGTGAGTGACACTTGCTTGTGAGCGTGTAACAGAGAGTGTAACAGAGAGGTCTGATGGCAGGGGAGATAAGTATCAGCGGAAGACGTAGACCTAGCCAGTCTTGGTGCGGCGCCCGAAAAGGCCCTCTGTGGTTTTTACTGTTTTCCTCCTCTCATCAAATCAGTTTTGCTACATAAGCACAAAGCATGGAATGAAAGCAGAGCGGTGCGCGCACACACACGGAAAATGCAAAGAAATTTCAACACTGAGTAAACACCGTGAGGCGTCAAAGGTAAACGATAATGATAAATCATTTTCATGCCATGTTTAGCAATAACTATTTCATATCGAAATAAACGAATGCTTCCCATTTTGAAATGAATGTATTTCTTCATTTAATAGTGGTTATAGTGTAGTGAATATATTGAAACCCACAGATCCGTTTTGTCCCTGAAATACACAAAAATAAATGTAAAGGTGTTTTCCTTCTCATCTGACGATCAAGTGATCCACTCCATCCACTCTCGCAAGGTTAGAGCTGGTGAGCCACACATTTTCCACGTCAACGGAAATTAGCCAGGACGAAGTCACCTGCAATACGCTGCCTCATTCATGAAATGTGTTTGGAATTGATTTAAAAAATCAACCGTGATCTCGGTGCGAGTAGTTTGTGATCAGTTCTTGATGGTGGAAATAAGACCTTAAATGAGACCTAAAATGACGAACACACACACACACACGTACATTGCGTAGAGACACATATACAGACTGCATGACCCTGGCGAATACAGCAACTCTTCAGTCAAAATCTCACCAACGTCTCTGCCCTCTGACATCTAAGCCGACTGCTGAAGTGACAGTTGCTGCGTTACATAACAACACTGAAGATCACTGAAGCCAGAGGGTATAAAACATGAGGCATCTCGTACTCAACAAATTCCCAAGAATACAAATACACTACATTCCCCCTGCTCATGTGTCATACTGCTGGTTTTGTTTTTTTTTTATTCACGCTGGACAGGGTTAAGAAACAAACAAGGTATTCAAATTAGCTGACAGATCATGAGGTCAGATTCTTGATATCGCTTTGGTTTACAGACAGATAGGATAGAAACAGATGAGCAGAACAACGGAGTAGACGGTTGGACCCACAACACGTCCCAGAGGGACACCAAAGACAGTGAGCATCCAATAGTGAACTGGAGCAGAGATTTACTCTGCAGGAAAAGCAATGTGGAGCAGTACCAGAGACGCAAACCTCGTGCTCGAGAAAAATGACAAAACACCCACAACAGCCACTAAACCAAGACACTCGTCACCCTGAGATGAGCCATCTCAGCAGTATGAAAACTGAACAACCACACTGAAACTCCACTGTAACCAGATTAAAACAACATTACAGCAGTTCCACTACCAGCAAAGTTAGCTGCTGTGTGAAGGGGTCTTTATTGGTGGATTGAAGTTGCCTCAGCCAGTCACATGGTTCCACCTCATCATTTAAGATAAATCATAGAATATTGTTAAACTCTTCAATGGCTGGATGTTAAAAACGTTTTGTTTTTTTTAATTATTATTATTACTCGCACTTTGTCTTTCTCTCTGGATTATGTTCCACTTAAATCTCTCAAACTGTGGTATCTTGAAACGACTAGTAATTAGTGATGATTAAATCAATCTCACAAGGACATAAGACATCAAAACGGCCAGAAGTACATTACCAAAGCACTTTTATCTAGCTTTTTGGTAACTATAGTTCACTTTCTTTTAGTATTTGCCTTTGTATGGCTCCTAATTGAAACAGCTGAAGTTGAGGCCTGCAGATTATCTAGGGTTTATAGGAAATGGTTTTTGGGGAGAGACACTTTAGGGTTTTGTTTACCAGAAAGTGCGCGAATGCCACAGGACCTATTGGCTATGGGCATGGCCGCATATCAATGGTATTTAAATAACATTTGAATTGCAGGAGTTTGCCTCTGAATGCAGCACTATTCAATGGGATGCCCCCTGTTTGTGACTTTAGTCACAGGTATACGTTCAAGTCCCACCTTTTAAATAAAAAAACACTTTCCAACGATCACTTTGCACCTCACATCCAATCATCCACACTGTGTCGCCATGCTGAGAGACTATAGTAGAACAGGTGTGTATAGTGGGTTTCCGTGGCAGAGGGACAAAGTGTCTTATCTCCACTGACAGCCAGTGAATTGATTTTAGCCTGGGAGAGGCTCTGAATAGTAAAGCATTGACCAGAAACAGAAGCAACACTAAGAGCTAATCCCTGGGGATTACTTGGATTTACTGCCATTCTTACCCACTCGCAGCACCTTAACCACACCCCGGTGTAAAGGATGAGGAGGGTTAATGGGTTAAAGATGGATGAGAGCGCAGAGGGAGGAAGATAATGGTGATGGGGGGGGAGTGGTGAGGCTGGTGCAGGTACAGGAGGGCACGTAGTGTGTGTGTGTGTGGGTGGCTGCGTGTGTGTGTGTGTGTGTGTGTATGGTCACAGAATGGCACTAGGGTGGAGTAAACTTTGCATGAAGTCCACACTACGACACACACTTACACCTCCGTTCCTGTGGCGGGAGGGTTAATGGGTTAAAGATGGATGAGAGCGCAGAGGGAGGAAGATAATGGTGATGGGGGGGGGGGGAGGGGGAGTGGTGAGGCTGGTGCAGGTACAGGAGGGCACGTAGTGTGTGTGTGTGTGGGTGGCTGCGTGTGTGTGTGTGTGTGTGTGTGTGTTTGTGTATGGTCACAGAATGGCACGAGGGTGGAGTAAACTTTGCATGAAGTCCATACTACGACACACACTTACACCTCCGTTCCTGTGGCGTGGCGCAGCGTCTTACCTCTCTTGATGGAGGAGTCAGCGTTGGGTTCCTCATATTCCATTACGCTCCTGTCCAAAAAAAAAACAAAAAACAAAAACAGTGGGTGAACACACACACACACACACACACATACACTCACACGGTGACACGGGGGCTTTTAACTCCACCTGCTACCTGTTGCTCGTGTTAGCGCCCGGGCCGGCGCTTAAACGCACGCACTGGCATCTCGCCTCCCTCTTTAGCGCGGGTCCAGAAACTCCACCGTCATCCCGTCCTCCAATCCACACCTCCTCCTCCTCTGCTGCTCCTTGCTTTCAAATTATTCAGCCCCCCCCCCCACCCCGCCCCGCCTCTCCGAGAGAGAGAAAAAGAAAGAGAGAGAGAGAAAGAGAGAGAGACGGGACGGGGACGGGCCCGGGCCGTACACAGGACGTGCGTCCCGGTGTCCAGTGACCCCCCCCGTGCGTCCTGACCGTCCCCGGATGGAGAGAGTTATGTCACCGGCTGTTGCGTAACAGCAGCGGATCGGGTTTTGCTTTGTGGCGATCGGTTGAGAAATATAATCCGGTGATGCTGCTGCCACGAATTTCCGACACACTCGCAAATCGCACGTTATTTTACTAGGCGAAGCCAAACTATTGTGGTTGTTCTTTGCGACGTCTCATTTCAATTGAAGGGCAACATTACCGCATGGCAGGACAAGTCATTAGTAATTGTGAGTGTCAAAATACGGTCAAATAGAGGAATTTGGCCTTTTACATAATGGTGTTGAATGTAAGTGGACCGCGGCTGCCGTCAAGTTTGCACTTACTTTAGTATATCCATTTCAACTAGGCAGGCCACATAAAACACCTGAGTACATGGATTACTGTACATCACACCACAATCAAGTGTTGCGCTTTGATGCAGGTTTTGTGAGGTCAGCAGGATGCAGGTCAGCTCAAATTGAACAAACTTAACATGATTTGAACACTTGTAATTTGATGGACTGTATTCACTGAGCGGCAGTTCTACTTCGATCTCAGTAAGGGAACTAAATATGTCCCCTAGAATAGGCCAGGATGCGTTAAGCAACAATTGAACATATAACGAACAACGTGTAAGTATGAGCAGCATGCCAATGGGTCCTCAAAAAAGTCAGTACAAAATCATGACTGGTCTTGCCAAATACGTAACAATTCTAATTACAATCATCATTAGTTAATTATTCTATTTAAAATAATGACATAAGCCCATTACAAAAATTAAGAAATGATTTCTTTTAAACTGCTCATTTAGTCGACCAACAGTTAATCAATAAACAACGGATAATCCTTAGATGATAAAGGTGACGAGGGCTGCAAACAGGAAATGTCAAGTATTTTCCCTTGGTTGCTGTTCACGGTTGTCTCTAATTTCCTGTCATATGACTAATTGGGGACTTTGTTCGCACAGACACTGAGATTATTGAATCATTTTACAGGGGGATAACTTCACTGTGAAGTTACAGACTCTTCACAATCGTGTCAGTTGCTTCAACTTATTCTTTGTTTAACTTGGTCATTTTCCTTCTCAAGTTTAAGTTTCACTTTGTAGGCCAATGCCTAATTAAAAAAAAGTGTTTTTGAAGTAGCGTTATGGACAGAGGTTTTTACAGGTGCTTTTAACTGAATGTAAAAAAGACAACCGGCCCTACTTAGCCTCCCAACACACACGCACGAATGCACGCACGCAAAAAAGAGAGCATTTCCATCTGCACTTTTCTGAGGTTAAAGTGTGAGGGGCCCTCAGAGGACCACCAGGCCTGGGCTGTGACGAGCCCATACACTAGAAAAACCACAGATCACACCAAACTGTGTGAGAAGTGAAGTTAAATACAGTTAAAGGCAGGCAGGGGTTTGTCACCAATATTTACTTAGAAAAACACCTGCCAATAACACCTTTACAACTGTAACCGTCGCACTGATCTCAGTAACTATACAGCTTATTGGGAATTTACTTCAAAAAGAAAAAACAGAAGATAATATAAACTGTAACAGTGTGAACTTACACATGTGCCTGTTTCGGCAATAGTTGCTATGCTATCTGACAGGAGGGGGACTTTACTAGGAATTCTTAATTGAATTTAATTTATTAAAACTAAAAACCGTTTACTATTTTATGTCATTTACATTTTGCTGATTAGTGCTATTTCTCTAAAAACTAGACACTAGAAAGGCAGAACGTGTGGATTGGGGAAATCACCGCTATACTAGATGTGCTATAATCCTGTTTAAAATGAAAGATTGCAAAGGTATGGTCCTAAACGTTGCTCTTTATGTTTTTTTAGGTGTGTGTGATAAGCACTTGTTTTGAGCTCTGTTGTCTGCAGTAGCTGCCAGAGCAGTATAATGTTTTTTATTATGGCAAACCGTGGCATGCATGATGATATTGGGTTGGCACATAAATAAATGACAGCTAGAAAGCAGCATTTCAAACTCTGCTTATCTCTTCAGTAAATTAAATTAATGGCCAGTTCTTTTGACAGTGTCCCAGTTTTTATTACATTTGTCCATGTTAATATGTCCATTTAGTCTTATGAACTACATTACATATTCTGGTCTGTGTACACATAAAAATAACATTTCAGATCTTGGAATTCAGTGTGTTAAGTTAAGCATAGAAAAACCTTTGACGTTCTTAAACAGAATTTAACTTAAAACACTGGTAAGGTTGTCACAGCACTGCTCACACAAATGTGTTGTTGTAACTAATTTCATAACCCCTGAAAATAAAAATTTAATAAAATATATGTGCACACACATATGTATGTATGTGTATATATATGTATATATATACATACAAACATACACGTGTGTGTGTGTATATATACATACATACGTGTGCACATATATTTTATTTAATGTTTATTTTATATATGCAAGTGTGTGTGTGTGTATATATATATATCATTTTGAAGGTTTGGTGACATAAACCTTTCTTAAAAAAAATAAAAACCTTGAGCAGTTTACCACTTAACTTTAAGCTATTGAAGTGCATTAATTGGACTGGAACTGCTTTAATTTCAGTTCTAAAACTTTTGTTTTACACTGATGGAAAAAATCTCCATTTGGTGTTGGTACAACTATATTTTCAGAAAGTTTCAAAGTAAAAACCTCAGCATATTCACAAAAAAGTGTCAGAGTAAGCTATTGCATTATTCCCTGCAACCAATATTCTCACTTAAATAAAACATTGAGGTAAGGCCTTGTTGGAGGAAAACAGGTACAGTACAATATTAGCAACTCACTCTTGGAATACCATCATTGGAATAAATTATTCTTACATTTATGTAAATCAAATACATTTAGATACAATATGTACTGTTGATTTTAATAATATTCAAATATTTAATTGATTAATTAAATACACACTCCTGAAAAGACACTGCAAATCAAAATTATACTCACGCATACTCTATATCTCACAAACACACACACACACGCCTCAGCTTGCAGACAGGGTTGAGGTAGAGTTTGGTGTGTTTGCGTCATCCACCTTGTAGTAGGTGGCTGACGCTGACTGACAGGAACAGAGCTACACAAGAAAAGAAAATCAGAAAAGAAATCAGGAAAGCCACAATGTAGCAGGTCAAAGAACAGCTATTCTTAAACTTGTGCCATCAGAAGACAAGTTTTGTGTATACAACCTACCTGTTGCTTCTGTGTGAAGCTTAGAGCCATCTGTGCTGGTCACTTTACAATTAATATATAATTTTCTGCCTTCCTTCATATCCAGGGTGGAATCAATCAACACTGTACTCCCCAGTGGGATGGGCCTGAAAAGAAAACAGCTGTTTGTTAAGGCAAGCTGACCATGAACATTAAGCAAGAGGAGGATGTTTGTGTGAATGACCAGCGTCGTGATACATCATTACCACATGCCATATATTTTCAAATGTATTTACAGAATAATTTAATGGAGCGCGCTGCTTAAAAAGTATATTCTTGTACCTGCGGTAGTTTATGTTGAGGTTGGCGGTCATAACAGGTGCAGATATTACAGAAGCATGAGTCCCTGTCACAGTATCAATCATGGTGGCTATTGCCCCCCCATGGACATGTCTGGAAACACAAAGCACATATTCAACATCTATTCTGCATCCAATCCAATGTCTGAACGTGTAGTTTCTTATAAGTTTGAAGATTTAAAACGTTCCCCTTTAACAAACTTACTATTTTTAAAACTTATTTTTATTGAAATGTTGCCTCTATTGTAAAATCTGATCGAAAAGGTAGTGTGTTTTGACAGTTAAGCCAAGAGGAAGGGGTATGTTAAAAAAACAACAGTCACGGGAGTCTATGCACAAACAACAATAACAGTTATCTCACCCTGGTGGCCCCTCCAAAAGGTGTCCAGCCTGGAAAATGCACAAACACCTCTTCTCCTCTTTGTTAGAAAACAGAACATACTCAAATCCTGCCCCCGGGTCTCTAATGTTGCGGGTAAAAAGACGAGCCTTGGCCTGGATAATCTTACTAAGATACACTCCACCTGATGGAAAAGGAAACAAACAAGTGAGCTTGCAGAGCAGGAAAAGACAGTGTTGGCCACTCGATTGTGTGATAGAGAATAAAACGCACAAACCGAAAGACAGACAGACAGCAAAAGGTCAGTGTGCAACTCTACCTGTAGCATACTTGAGGGAGCGATTGAAGCTTGGCAGTCTGCACCAAGGCCCACCACGTGTCTCTCCTTCTTCTGTCTCAGCCCCACACTGGCTGTTGTAATGCTCATACAACCGCGTCATTTCTGTGCCCCACGAGGAGTTTGGCAGGCTGAAGTCTCGTGGCTTGGGGAAAAAGAACGATGGCAGCGCCTACCAAACAGGCCAATGGAAAACAATTAAGAGCTGTCATTCAGTTAGTGGTGGGATGCTGTGTTGAGATGGAACGGGCCATGAGATTAGGTAAATATATTTATTTAAGCTCACGTGTATACCATTGGATTTTCGGGCAATGACAATTTACCAAAACAATGGAGGATTATACCATGTATGGCGATACACGCTGCCCAATGCCCATCCAAGGTTCCATTCATATAATATGCAGCTTGCAAAGGAAAACTAAAAAAAACAGATTGATAAATATATACATTTTATATAAATTACTAACCGGACTAAACATAAAGCAAATTCCTCTCTAAAGCCCGCTCTGCTGTGCAAGAGGTCAGTTACATCAGCAACTGGGAGGGCGGACAGGTGGGAGTGAAGCCACACCGAGTTCCACCACACAGATAACGGCTACATGCATATAAACATTTCCATCACTACAAGTCTCTGCACCTACCACCATGTTCCTGAGAGGAACGCAGGCACACGGGTGGCCGAGTCGATTCCTCATGGCTGGGACACATGTCAGGCTCTGAAAGCCTCTCAGGAACCCACCGAAGCTCCTCGTCATCGGTGCTTCGTCTCAGATGATGGCAGGCGAAGAGACGTGTGTATCGACACCGGCCGTGTCAGAGCTGACAACGGATGTGTGTGTGTGTGATGTTCAGTCAATGCCACAAACACCCCTTGGTTGTTTTGTTAATGATGAAGATCTTGCCTGTAACCTTACATGTGTCATCCCGGTCAGTACGTGCCAGCTTTCGGTTATGGAGTGTTTCCCCCTCCTCTTCTTCTTCTTCTTGTTTAAAAAGCCGTTTGGCATCCAGCTGATTTGCACAATACCGCCACCCTCTGCTCCGGAGTGTTGACTATTTACAGTTTAAGTACCCTGCTAAACGACAACAAAGAAATCCCCAATTACGTCAGAGGATTTTTCTTGATTTACCCTCCTAGGTGGTCCATTATCGACCGTCCAGCTGTCCGGGTTTTCCAGGCAACCGTTGTTATTAAATTGATATTATATTATATTTTAAACATATTTCATGTAATATATTGAGCTGAAAGCAAACTTCAACTCATTGTAAATATGGAGGAAAAAGCCACACGTTTTCTGTATTTAACTGTCCTCTAAACTTGTCGAGCAAGGTGCGAGGGCCTTTTCAAGGCTTAGGTTAGATACATTGACCAAGTAAAAATTGGCACCTGTTAACCGTTTCTTTATGAACCTTTGGCCTCAAAGCAACACCACTGTAGCAGTATTTCCCAATTCAGTATTTACCATTTAGTTTCTCACTTTCGGAGACTCTGGCAGTCTTGTTAAACACAAAACACTCGCGGCTATTCCTTTCGATCCCAAATGCCAATGTCGTCCTTGTCTCACTCACGGATGCATTCAGGTGCACACGAGGGACACAGAGTTCACATGCAAACAGTACGACCATGGAGTACAGGAGAGGTATATATGTTGAGAAAATATGTACACAAGCACAGCCTTTTTGTATTTGTTTTAATATATTGAAAATGGCAACTTGTCAGTTTTTGTCCCTTAATGGACACTAGGGGGAGCTAGGGGTACATGTGAGTCAACCATTACTTTATGTAACCTGTAGCCAGTAAAAGATGACTGCTCGACATTTATGATGCAGAAAAAAAGACACATGCAAACCAATAGAGAACACCAGCAAGTTTCATTTAAATGCTTTTTTAAATTTTGTACACAGTGCTTTCAATACATTTTGAACATGTTTATCTGCACGTTAGTAAAGAATTGTTGAATGTTGAACGCAACTGACCTTTTTCTTCTTATATGTAATATTCCCATGAAACATACATTGAATGCGATATGTTTTGATCAGCAAAAAAACCAAAGACTATGGACTAGATTTCTGCTTTCAACCTCTTGTG
Organism: Colistium nudipinnis; assembly: GCA_016785305.1. Taxonomy (NCBI): domain Eukaryota; kingdom Metazoa; phylum Chordata; class Actinopteri; order Pleuronectiformes; family Rhombosoleidae; genus Colistium; species Colistium nudipinnis. The sequence continues at coordinate 460,643 of JAFBJU010016734.1, read as the reverse complement.
GTTTAATCAGGGGGCACAGCACCAAACCATTTACTGACTGGCTGGTCCAGGTGTCACAAATGTGGCTTTACTAGTTGAATCAGGGGGAGTTCTTTTTGGCAATGACTCTTCATAGAACTCATAGAGCCTTCAATAATTTGTGGAAAAGACTTTTATACAATACTTACTTAACTAACATAAAAAAATTATACAAGAATTTGAAACATATTTACCCACTCTCCATCTCTTTGTCCTTTGAATGAATGGACAACATTATTCTTTTTTAAATCAACAAAGTTTTTACATTTTCACAAGAAACCATCAGAGCTATAATCACAGTCGTATTACAACATTTATCCTTCTATAGTATACAACTGGCAAGCATTAAAAAAAAAACTATGTTTATTGAGAAAGTTGAGTTTTCCGGGTCCACTTTATTTTGGAGCTTCAGTGATCCCACATAGCTTCCTGCAAAATCAAGACAAAAACATTGTTAATACAAATGGCAAATTATGACAGCCTTATGTCTTCCCATTTAAAGCCATGGGATGCAGGTCATACTCTTTTTAATTGTTAGGGAGGTAAGCTTCCAGATCTTACCGCGCTTCTTCCTTTGTCGTATCTGCAAATGCACAAATAGCTTTGTCTCGATCCAGAATCTGTGCTTTCAAGTCAATGACATCCTGCTCAGCCTTCTTTTTGGCCTCTTCGTGATCAGCTGAGTAAAATACAGGGGTGTAGCAGAGATAGGAAAAGGTTACACGAGACAGTGTGCCAATTACAATGAGCATATCGAATACACACACAAGTTGTACCTCTCGTTGTGTTGCAAACATGAAAATGGCTGCTGGTACTTTTGCTGAGCTCAAATTTAAACAACAGAGACTGAAACTGTGTTGGCACATCAAGTTCTACTGGTTTCCGACCATACCAGATTGCACTCATAATACCAGCAGCTCCAGTTCCACTGTCTTTTTCTGAATGGCCGAATAGGATGTGTAGAGACACATTAGTAAAGTTTGTGTCGTTGTGTTGTCTGGATACGTTTTAAACTGCTACAAAATGAAACTTCACCAACTACCCAGAGTATCAGTGGACCAAAAGGGCAACAACGGCCTTCCGTACCTTTAAGTTTGTTCGTTGCTTCCATCGCATCCGTTTTCCTCTTCTCAACATCCTCCTGAGAAAGAAAGAGATGAAAGTGTTGTTGTTTTGTAAAGCAGTCAAATGCAGGATAATAAAACAGTGCGTGTGTGCGCGTGCGTGACCCTCGCCTTCTCTTTGTTACAGGCCTGTAGACTTTGCTCGAGGTCCTGTTTGGATTTCTCATTTTCGGCCGCCTTCTGCTTCAGCTCTTCCATCCTGCCGCTGACGGTGCCCAGCGTCGCCTTCAGCTCCTCGATTTTATTCTTCACCACCGCGATGGCTTCCTCCTTCCGCTTGACCTCCACCACGTCCTCCACTATGCGCGCCTTCAAGCTGCGGAGCTGAAGCTCCTGGCGCAGCGCCTGGTAAATCATGACGACCATCACGGCCACGCTCAGGCCCACGATGACGAACGCGATCTTCATGCTGGTGGCCCGGCAGCGACGGAGTGTGATCAGACTGCTGAGGCTCCCTTGTTGGTCATTCCGTTTTTCCTCCTCCGGCGTCTCAGTGCGTCCGGAATGTCTATTACCTGTTCTACCTGCACCGCGGGCTGGGCGTGGCGTGGCGCCGCACCTGTTCCCTGCTCCTGCTCCCCCCCCCCCCACCACGCCTAGCACGCCAAGCACCCACACAGACACCTTGCATTTATTTGCATCATATCCATGTTGCCTCGCTTAAACACCCCCCGAAGATCCCCGTTGTGAGCATTAAAACACGTTTATATGTATGGGACACTGGCACAAATACTCATCCACACAAGCGGCTCTTTTTTTTTACTGAACTGTAAAACACCACCGAAAATCCAATTCCCCCATCACACAATCACTTCTTTTCGCCTTCTTTTTGTCTGTTTTTTTTTTTTTTTTTTTTTTGCTATTTTCTGCTATTCTATATTTCTACTCTATTCTTTATATTTCTACTCGGGATAAACAGAGCCTCCTGCTTGTCCGCGGCAACAACACAACACGTTTTGCATCCGGTGACCTGTATCTCTGGGTATAACTGTGTGCTGTTGGAAGTCATGCAGGAAGAGGGCGCGTTTGCGATGACGCAAAAACACACACACACACACAACCAGGAACACAACAGGTGAGTGAACCTCCGTGTTTGATTGATCACGGAACACGCCGAGCACGAATGGGAGTCGGAGCCGCGCTGCTGTGACACATTCAGAAGCACCTACGTCCTCCATCCTCCTGCCAAAGACGCGGCCGCGGCTCCTGTGTGGAGGTAGAAAAACAAACAATCATGAAAGCGCAAATGTTGCTCCCCGTGGTCGCCGTGGTGACCGTCGCTCTGTTCGGATTCATACAACTCGGGAAGAGGGATCGGGGCAAGCAGGACAGGCGCCTCAGGTTCCAAGACATCAAGCTGCGGGTGACCCACGATCTGCTGCAGGAGTTCCACAGGGACAGTTCCGAGAGGGCCATGCAGCTGGAGCAGACGCTCAGCAAGCAGAAAGCTCTGGAGGAAGAGGTGAAGGAGCTGCAGGTGAAAGCAGAGAAGGCCAAGGCTGAAGTGGACGGCTGCCAGGGCAACAAGGTGGGAAGAATATGACGGATGCAATTCTTACAGATTATGGATCATTTGGGCTTTTTTCAATGTTATGTTGTTGTAGACGATCCTAACTTCACTATTGTAAAAATGATTGAGGAAGTCTCTTACTGTCAAACAACATTTTTTCACTTATAGTCACACACACACACACACACACATACGCCACACCTGTTTGACCAGTCTCGCTGCTGCCTGAAAATCAGTCTCATCTTATCGCAGTCACAGCCTAGACTAAAGAAAGGCCTACATGCGCTACTATACACAGCAGCAATACTGCAGTTTATTCAGCAAAATAATATTATATTGTTTAAAGTGTGTCGCTGAAGTTACTTTCCATGTCTGTATACATGGCAGGCCCTGGCCTCAGCGAGCCCATTTCGTCGTTCAGACACCCTGTCACCTTTCCCTGCTATCATGTCAACAGCAGATTTTCAATTCCCTTTGTTCTTTTAAAAAACATTGCATCATTGCATCAGCCACTGCTGTATTATGTGCACAGAGAGGATTGCCAAAACTCCTTGTGTATCTCTGTGTGGTTTATTCAAAGAATGTATGGGGGGTTTGGGGGATTGATGACCACCAACACGGATTACTACATATACCAAAACTGTGTTTTTATGATGATCCAAATAACTTGATGACTGAAATGTTCAAACATTTAATGCAGAAGTCGGAAATCTTTTTGTCAAGTTGACAATGTGTAGTTGCAGGACGTAAGTCAGATATGTTTTTCTAACAAACTCACGTATCGATTGCTGAAATTCTCTTTTCTGCTTGCAGAAATTTTCAGTTGATGAGGTGCTATCCGAAGAGTTGGCACTTAGTAATCTCAAAGGTAAATGATACTTTATGGGCCACAATCTAATGGGTGACAGGATTAATCTGGCTTTCAATTTGTGCAAAACTTTCAATTTTTCATTTCATATGATAATATAGATCAAAAGGATAAAGAGACCGCCAAATGGAATACCGAAATGGCGACGTTGAATCTGCAGCTTGCTACAAGGAGTACAGTGTGTGACTTTTTAAAAGGAGGAGACCAAAAAATAATGTATTGAACTACTTCCTGGATTATATTTGTTTATATATACATATATATAAAATACATTCTGTATAGTGTACTCAAACTTCCAAAAACGTTTTCTATGCATTTACTAAATGTTTTTCTCTTACAGCACCTTGTGTGCAACTGGTGCAAAGCAAGAGGAACCAAAGGTGGATGCCCCTAAACTAGACGAGCCAAAGGTGGATGCCCCTAAACCGGAAGAGCCAAAGGTGGAAGCCCCTCAGCCAGAAGTGCCAAAGGTGGACGCCCCTAAACCAGAAGAGCCAAAGGTGGAAGCCCCTCAGCCAGAAGTGCCAAAGGTGGACGCCCCTAAACCGGAAGAGCCAAAGGTGGAAGCCCCTCAGCCAGAAGTGCCAAAGGTGGACGCCCCTAAACCGGAAGAGCCAAAGGTGGATGCCCCTAAACCGGAAGAGCCTAAAACCCTGAAAAAGAGATGAGGAATTACCCCTCTTAAATATTTAATATTTCCATGGAATAGGTCCGTGTACATAGAGCAGTGATACGATGTGAGTGGGTTGTGTGATCCAAATGTAAACAAGCCTCAACCAGACAAACTTTACAACTCCCCTGCCACCATGTCGACTGTCAATGTCTGTCACGACTACTTCTGTTTGAATTTAAGGTACACAAACAATGAATTGTCTGTTATGGAATGTTATTATTACTTCAAAAAAGAGAGAGGTTGCATGTTATTGTTGTTTCTTTTAAGTGATGCACTCATGTTGAGTTAAAATCTGAATAAAAAATATTTTCCAGTCTGAAAATCGAACTCAAATCAAATCTATGTTTTATGCTGATTTGAAGAAAAACGGCCATGAATGAGTCTTGTGTTTGAACATGTCTTTTCATTGTGGTTACCCTACCCCTCATTGAAAAAGATGAGAAAAATGTTATCCTTTATTCCAAAGAATCGGTCGTGGTTCAAACGTTGAGGGTGAGGTGCTAACCACTGCACCACCTTAAGTCAACACGAATTGCCGTTTAAAACAATAGAGGTTTTTCTATAAAATGCTTTCCACAAAATCACACCGCAAATCAGGAAGACAGGACTTGGCGCAAGACTTGTGTGACACCGGAGGGCTTTTAGACGGGTGTCTCTGACGACCTCGCGTCCTCGAAAGAAGAAACTCAGCTGGGATTCGTCGGGTGTTAAGATGGCTCCGCAAACATCACTGTACACAGTGGTTAGGGCGGGGAGCTTAACAAACACACGTGAAATGTTTTCCCGTTATCCTTCATCCTGGTTGCACAGGTGACGAATAACGTGGACGTCGAGACAAACCGGAAGTGGAAAGGGCCGCGTTGGCACATCACACTGTTTCTTTATGCAATTCATTCCTCAACGCCATATTATGACTGTATGTCATAAGTGGTACTGTAAGAGTCACAGAGGAACCCGGAACAGAGACCAACACTGGCTCCTTTTATTGTAGCTCGGGAACGCCATGTGCACGCATGTGCACACACTTTCCTTATTGTACTGCACTACACCACTACACTGTTTGGGCTTTTATTCCCATCCAGTGTTTTTTGCTCTGTTGGAAAGCTCCTCATCCTCCCTTGCTGAAAGTACAGTATAGGTATGGAATAATCAGCGTAGACCTTTTCTGCCTCTATGTTTCTTAGTGACCCTGCCTCCGGGTGTGTGTGTGTGTGTGTGAGTCTCCAAAGTCTTTGTCTGTCACTACCTATGAAAATCCTATCCTGGTGAAGCCCCTGCGAGGAAACGAGTTCATCATTTCTGTTGTGAGTGACCGCAGAACAATGTGTACCCTTTTAATTTAAATTTAAATGTCCCCACTGTGGGACAATAAAGGATAATCGTATCTCATGATCTAATCTTGACTCTTTACTTTAATGTAAAAGATAACGTCAACATCTTCGTGGAGTTTTACCACGAGATATATAGAATATTTTATTAAATTAGACAAAAAATACCATGTCTCTGATTTTCACTCCCTGTAAGATTTAAGCTGCGTTGTTGTAATATATTTATTGAGGCAATTCCATAGAATTAAGAATGGACTTGATTGATGAACAGACCTCATGATGTGCTTTTTCCTCAATGTTTTTATTTAGTCAATGTTCTGATGAAAAAAAAAAGTCACAGTGTTTCAGAACACATTTGTTCTCTGGCTTCACCACAAGGCAAAATTAATGACTTGGCTCCCCTTTGATTTTTTTTTTTTTTTATTCTAGAAATACACATAAAAATGTTGTATAACTGGATTTTTCAGTGCTTAGTCTTACTGAGCTGAGTGTCAATCCTCATCAGTTGATCATTATTTGTAAATCCAGAATTAACTGTCTGGCTCAACAATTTGGATTGATGAATGCATTTCTTAATGTTGAACCTTTTTGCTGATCAAATGAGAAGGAGATGATTGATGACGCAAAACAAAACATTCATTAAAAAAATAAAAATAAATGTAATCTATGTACCACTTCAATGATGTATACTGTATACTCTCCCTTTGCCTTTCACTGCTCTCCATCTGTGAGAGATTAAAATACTCCCCCGGGCTCACAATTAGGCAATCAGAGTGCTATCATTCCGCCCCAATAGGCGCACAAGGTCGGCGTCACACATGGAGAGGATACAGAGACGGTGGAGGGGGGACAGTCAGTCTGACCGAAGTCACAAATGAGGACTGTTCAATGAATGTTACATCTAAACTGACAAGTGTGTGTGTGTGTGTGTGTCTGTGTGTGCGTTTGCGTGTCTGCGTGCACAGATAGTCAAATTACTGCAGCTTCATGCAGTGGTCGTTTCTCACTGATTTAATAGTTTAATGTTGGTAAAAATGACATAATCGTGGTGTTTCTGTCAAAGTTAAAATCTCTCCGTGAATGATACATACCACACCTAGATTCTCATGCTCCCAAGTGTTTTTTCCAATCATCTCCACATGTTCCACAACTGTTTCTTTGCTCCTGAAAACTAAAGTTCTGTTGTTGTGTTGCGTTCTTTCTTACGAAGCAGAGGACATGTGTGGGACATCCCACACATGTTGGAGTCCCACACCACTCTGCTGAACACACAGCAGATGGAGGGAGAGTACGAGCACAAGTCATTCTCACAAGCAGAGGTCACCCTGGAAGCCAGCGGTCACCTTGACTTTCGATCATCCTGATACATCGTACGCCAGTATAAGTCCTGGATGTTTTCATTTATTTAAGCACATTCAATTTAGCAGCAACGCATACTTAAAGTAATAAAAATAGAAGTTCTCTATTAAGCACAAATTATACATTTTACTACAATTTGCCTCTGAAATGTTGTGTAGTTGAAATGTATGTATATATATATATATACAAATATATATATCATTATTTTACTAACCATACCGAAGTTAATATTATATCTACTAGGCGTGAGATATCCAGCCTATAGGCACATGAAATGCAGTTGCCATTTACATGTGAAGTTGTTCTTGATTTGTTCGTATTTAAACTATTGTGAGGGAAAAAAGAAAATACACTTTCATTTGGGAATATAAGTAAAAGCTAGTGATGTGACCATTATGTGTGAATGTTTGCCCTCCCTACAGGCGATAAGTTATTTGACTCTGTATCTGTTTGTGCGCGTGTGTACGTTCATGTGTGTGTGTGTGTGCATGTGTGTACGTAGCTCACAGCAGAATGAACATCACATCTATTGATCAGACTAATGTGGGGAGGAAAGGCTGCAGGCCACAGCAGCTGATCAATATACCTCTAATTACATGGGATAGTGAGTGAGTGTGTGTGTGTGTGTGTGTTACCGAGAGGATACGTGTAGGTGGTCCCCCCCCAAACTCACAGGGTTATAAATATAAATGCTGTCCCACTGAGAATCACACACATAACCATAGCTTTTGCAGACACTTGACAGTTTGTTGTAAATCACTTTTTTTTTTTTTTTAACCTCAACCTCTTATCTACAACCTCTTGTGATGACTGGACACGAGGACGCCATGCGTGGGAGGGGGACCGGTAAGTATCCTCATAGGTGTATTTGCATGCGACATTGGATTTGCGTAAGGAGACTGCACCATTCTTGTCCTCTTCTTGTTTTTGCCATCCACTGTTTACCATCAGAAGCAAATAGAGCCAGCGATAAGTGATCTCAAATGCCAACAGGATCTTACAGGATATTTAATGTCTCCTCCTATTTAACTGTCGTGCCTTGAAAACGTTTCCCAGGTCTTGTCATTGTTGTGTTGTTTTATGCATATTTTATAATGTTTTATCTTGAACTACCATACATACGGACTAAACAAGTTGACTGCAGTGTGATGTCTCCTGTATGTCAAGCTGTCACTTCTCTGGTTTCTTACAGTACAATTTCTTATTTCTGCTACAGGCCACAAGTGGGCTGCAACTCTGACTGGCCGCAGGCTGTGTGATATGTTTGATATTCGGTTGTTCTCGTGCTTTATCATGTCAACTAAATATCAGACATATTCCTACAGACTCTGGCATTGACTTCTGATCCTTTGGCCTGACCGCCGAATGAAGACCTACTTAGTCAGATGTTCAGGTAAAATGGTTTTGGACAGTGAACTTTGCACATAGTCTATTATTACAGAATATCATGGCAGCTGTAGTACTTCTCTAACGTTAATGTCAGTTTAGAATAGGCAGCTGACATTTTTCACATGGTCGTGCAAGGGTCAGAAATAAATGACCTAATCATTTTTACAATGGGAACATTTGACTTTTTAATGAAAATGTAGGTCAATTATCTGATTAATAGTTCCTATTATGTGTATGAGTAATTGCATTTAAAATAAAAATAAAAAATGTCACTTTTTACATGATTTTTTATTCACTCTGAAACACACATGCACACATGCAATAAACGTTTTAAGAAGAGAGCAATCCAAGTTAACAAGAGCATCTGGCTCCATAGGCAAACAGACAATGTTGGCACTGTTGACACTGTACAGGTTCAAATCAAAACTCAGTCTTATAACAGCGGGGAGAAGTCATATGTTTCACACCTTATTTATTTTTCTGTCTTTCATCTTGGACAATTATTAACTCAATAAATAGTTTTTGCAGGGGGAAAAAATAAAGCCTGAAGACAAGTTACAGTCACATCCCCCTTTTGGATTTTTGGCAAATGAAACTTGCTTTCTCCCTGTTACAGTAATAAATCCATTGAAAACCATTTAATTGGGTAATAGTTTATTTTCTAAGGAATTCTAAGGAACAAGTTACATGATTTGCACAAACCCCTGGGAGCAGCGGCTGGAAAGGAGTGGCGCTGATGTGAGAAATAATATGCTTTTTAATCAACTTACTTACTGTGTAAAAGTCCATGTCCAGTACCCAACAAATGTGTAGTAGAATGTATTGTGAATACAGATCACCGAAGGGTTGGGTTTCAATGCCTCATGCTTGAAAAATGTTCGTACCATTGTTTGCGACAAATCACTGGATAGGCAGGACAAGGGGGCCATAAGTCATCCAAGCAAGTCTACTGAACATGTGACTATGGATGAAAGGATGGTAGAGGAAAGACACAGTGTAAATTGTGTATCCTAGAGCTTGTGTCTTTTTCTATAAGTGGACTTACATCTGAGCAGTCAGGTGGGTTTCTTCAAATGAATCCCGGCACAAAGAATGAGACCCCTCCCTCAGCAAAAAAAAAAAATCGAATTAAACTGAGAAGTCTCGATTATCATGCCCCCTCCCCTACACCACAGAAACACACAATGACGCACAAGCACAGCATTTTAAAGAGGCTTTTAATAGGAATATTAAGTAAAGTTCACTGAATCAGTTAAAGCCATATTCAAAATCTTGTATTCTACACGATGATTCATTACAGACATTAAATGAGGCCACTGATGTGCATTGGTGAGTTAGAGGATTAGCCAGTTGAAAAAGTTCATTGTCGACAATGAAAAACATCTCAGGCATATCTATTTGAATACTGTGAAAATAATTGCCTAGTTTTAACAATAAAAACAAAGGAAATGATTTGTATTTTTTTTAAAATATGCAATGAGATATTATTTTAACTGAACAGCGCATAGGTTTACAGACATCTGCATCGTAAACAGGGGTCAAAGGTTCATGTTTGTACTTGTGCACGCACACATGCAGGTTGGGTGCAGGACAATAGGCCCATGGCTGGTTCTATGGGTGGTGTGGATCTAGTGATAGGGTCAAATGGCACCCCATGAGACAAATGTTATCTGAAAGGGTGCACACTGTATACTCTGGGGCAATTTCTGCGGAGCGGCAGGAGAGGGAATGACGAACATTGTTATAATAATGCTTAGAATAGCAGTTAATGAGAGGGAGGGGGTGGACAAATAGCAACAAAGAAAGTGGAAATGATGCACAGCGATAAAGATGTGCTGGTGGAGTATAAATATCTGAGACCCCGAGGAGAAGTGCATCAGACTAAGAGTGGCACTGGAGAGGAAACGGTAAAGAAGAAGAGAGAGAACAGAAGAAAAAAACAGAGAGTGAATGAAAGCGAGAAACGGAGAAAATTCAAGATCAAAGGGTGTTACAAATCGTAAAACGGCACAGTAGGTATGAACCTTCCTGTACTCTGGTTATTATGCCTCTTTTCAACCTGTTTTGAAACCTGTGGCGCTTTCTTTCCAGAAATGGCAAACACAACAAGAGGAGCTCTCTTGACTTTACTCGTTTTCCTGAGTGCCAGTGCGCCATGTTTCTCTGTGTATAACAGTGGGGAGTGCTTCTTTAACACCAAAGGTACAGTGTGTGGGTGTGTTTGTGTGTGTATGCGTGTGCGCATGTGCCTTTTCTACTGCTTTAGGTTTGCTAGATTCAGGTCTGAAAGTGTCCTACAGCATGCCAACTCAGCAAGTAAATTACCCAAAAGTAAGAAACACTGATTCGAACCATATAAATGGAATATATATATATATATTTTTTTTTGTTTTGTTCAAAAAATTGATATTATATGTTTAAAAGGTTGTTTGTTATTGCATTTGCATGAACTAACCAGTAAATATTTACGATACCATCAACTTTTCTTCATAAAAATTGAAGATAATTTGCTAAATGATTAACATTGACGTACTTCTACTTCTGCCCACTTGCACCAGAGTGGATGTCACAATATCTGATATTTTTCAGGGCGCTGCAAGCACAGGGGAGAGGTGTTTGGGATAGGAGAAAGCTGGATCACCAGTGATTGTTACCAGTGTGTCTGCATGGAGCCTTTTGGAGTAGGATGCTGTGACCAGTGAGTTATTTTTCCACAAAAGAAATCCTGGGTGTAGATAACAAAAATGTAATCATCAAACTCTTTTTTAAACCCCGATTTTCCCTACAGTGGATCTAAACCTGTGGACTATCCAGATTGGTGTGAGGTAATCCGTAAACCTGACTCTTGCACTAGTATCGCAGTGATGAGGGCCAATCATAAACTACCATGTCTCTGGGGACGAGGTCGTCTCCAAACAGCTGCAGGCCAACCATGGAAATCTGACAATGATCCTATATTTTGAGCTGAGCAATTAATGCCAAAAGAAATATAGCAATTTATGATGTTTATTTTGATTTTAAGAAATAGCCAAAAAGTTGTATTTGATTGTCTCTGCAAACAACGACAACGTTTTTATTTATATACAAATGCATAATTCATTATTTCAATTTATGCAACATAATTTAAGATTCAGTAAAAACTATATGTCTACTTTCTGGTGTTGTCACATTATTCATCAATATAATTAGCAAATTTGAAAAAAATCTCATATTTGTTATACTGTTTAAGCAGTGAGTGGCTTGCCTCGGGTATGTTTGATGGATGGATGTCTACAAATCAAAATACTGTAGATGATTTCTACTGAGCCATAGATATGTTCAATTAATAACTCAAATCAGATGGGACTTTGTGGTTAGGGTTAGGTTTTTATTTTTTATTTTTTATTTTTTTGCATTGGATTGGTTTTACTTGTTTGCTGAAATGTTGTTATGTTTCTGGATATTAATATAATAATTGAAATCTGGAGATAGATCAGGGGGGCCTGAATCAGGTCAGAATTGATCTCTATTGAACATTCTTAGTTTTAAATAAATGTGCTTGTACTTGCATGTTAAGACATTTCATGACATTCGAGTGAGTGATTTTATATATATATATATATATTTTTTTTTTTTCAAAAATATTTTTTTGTTGTCGTTCCACCACAGGCTGCAGAGCTGCCTGAGTAATTTCATTGAGTGGCGTCGCGGTCTTTGTACGTCATCGGGTGGCGCGCTGTGACTGTCCCATCCTGTTGCGATCAATTGGACGATTCTTTTATATTCTCGTCTTTCCTCTGACCGAATCTTGGTTGTACAATACAAGTGCCAGTGAGCTGGGAAATGTGGATCCTGACGCCGGTGCAGTCTGGAGGTACCTCCGACCGTCGTCTCCGACCTTCAGAAGCGTGCTAACTCATCTAAATAGCTAAAGATCGGAGTCAGCCGTGTTCCTCAGGTTGATGCTGTTTAAACACGAGGTTTCCTGAATGGCGGTTTAAAATGAGTTCTAAGAAACATTCAAACCCGCAGTTAATTTACAGATAACAGTGCAACACACACGCACACATATATAAACGTATATTATACATATAATAATAATAATATACATATTACACTATTAATAGTGGCCGTGTACAAAAAAAACAACAACCCTGCATGACATCCAGACGTCCTTTCCCTAGCTTCTTTATGCTTATCTTCTCATGTATGATCTTGTTGTCATGGTGCAGATTGAATTAGAGAATGATTTTATACATCCATGGTGTTTCCCGCATGATGGACAAGGGTGTCAACATCCAGTGTGGAAACTTTTGGACAGTAATGTACACTCCACTGCATTGTACACCAACCGTTACATACACCTCACCGTTCTCCTAATGTGCACAAGACTGACTTTTTTTCCCCATCTGAAGCACCGTAGCGCTCACTATTAGTTTGGTGTAAATGTCATATTAACTTGAACTTCTGCCCCTCTAAAAGAAAATCACCATATAATTTTTTTCAGACTTGTAAGCGTTTCCGCGTGTAAACGGCTTGGTTCTGATTTGAGCTTGAACTTTCCATAACTGTACACATGTCACCCACAGGTGAGACCCACTATCTGATTTCCAGTAACGATTATGTGGTCGGGCGCAAGAATGCTGACATCATTCTTGTCAATGATCAATCCATCAGCAGAGCTCACGCTCACCTTACTGCCACGGACCAGGTGAGAGGAAGAAGGGGTATGAGGCCAGAGGCCTTTACGTACTGTATACACTGCTTTACGTTTCATTTTGCATGAAGACAGAACCTGTGCTGCGGAGGGTGCTGTTCTTCTTGAAGAAGACTGCATACCTCCCTTGTTGGAATGTATTACTTATAAATGTTACATGTGACATTTATAATGAACCAAGTTGCCGTTCTACAGACGGTATAGTACACATTAGTCTCGCCGTGTGTGAGTCATCGTTTCTCAATATGACCCGATTATACACATGGAAACGGCTTACTTTGAGTTGGCAGAAGATGGGGCTGTTGCGCTGGGCTTATTTTAGTGAACTGATTAACTGTGGATCATTTCAGACCTGCAAAATAAATAACTTTAGGTTAATGTATATATAATGAATGCTTTTATATGCTGTTCTCCTGGGAGGCAAATTGCCCACAAACCTATCATTAAAAAGTAAAGTATAGATGAAGTCTACCCTGTATTTCATTGATTAAATTGTGTGTGTCGTTCAAAGTGAAGGTAACTTTGTATCTTATACTGTTTGTTTATAGCGGTTATCATTAACTTTATTGTTATAATTAGTGTTGTGCATATTAAAGATTCGGTGCAAAACGTTATTTTCTGCATATTTATCAGAGAATGCGGATAAGTAGATATTTATGTCTTTCTGCTGTCGGTTTGTTTTCATAAACCCGCTCTACCATGAGGGCATCTCTAAATGTTAGTCTGCTCCTGTAATTATAAGGAAATCAGTTCTCATTTTGTTTTACCATTGTCCGCAGTCCTGTCCATTTGTTCTTAGACTTAAGTTTGAATTGATTTTCTGAGCATGGGATACATTTCCATTCCATCAGGTTTGGTTTGAAAAGATGGGTTTCTCACTATCACATGAATAATTGAGGAGAAAGACGTAGAAAGGTCCGTTTGATGGATGGTTCAGTTTCATGGGTTATTTTTTGTATTTTACTTTTAGACCCTGACGCTGAAAGACGCCTCCAAATATGGAACTTTTGTCAACAGCCAGCGTGTGACTGAGAACACGCTGGTCAACTTGAAGCCGGGGGACAGTGTAACATTTGGGGCTTTTGACAGCAAGTTCAGGTATGTAACGGAGTCAAACGTTGGTCAGTTGTGTTGGTCCTTCACATCACTCATATTGTCTTATAAAATCACCGACTGGTGCCTTTATTGAATTGTATGACATATAACCAATACATTTGTCAGTACAACGTACCCTTCACACGCATTCCTTAATGTTGACAGTTCATGAATCAGACAATTACATCATGTTTCTCGCGGGGTCATGTTTATGTCAGTGTGGACCATCAGAAGACGGTGGTGTGTTCATCGTGCTTGGACAGTGATGGCAAGGCGTCACTCTCTCAGGCTCTGCTGGCTTTGGGTGGGAAGCTGGTCAGCACGTGGACTCCGGAATGCACACACCTGGCTATGCCCTCAGTCAAAGTAACCATCAAGGTCAGAACCGGACTTCATTTCCCCGCGAGCTGGTGTGATGCGTGGGGCTCCTGACGATGCTCTGACTGTGCTCGGCCTTCTTATTCAGACCATTTCCGCTCTGCTGTGCTGCTGCCCCATCGTGAAGCCGGAGTTCTTCTCGGAGCTCCACAAAGCTGTTCAGCAGAAACTGCCGCCTCCGAAGGCCGAGAGGTACAATGCAATCCGTCCCCATGTGAGCACGTCAGCTGCAGCGCTGTCTAAGTCTGCCCTCTTCGCCGTTGCTCAGTTTCGTCCCGGTGGTGGATGAGCCCAGCTTGAGTCCAGGGGATGTTAAACTCGGAGTGGCCCCGGTGCGCAGACACCTTTTCGCCGGAAAGACCTTCGTATTCCTCAGTGCCAAGCAGGTTGGTCTGCTTCTTCCTTTCCAATGATATCTAATATTGATCTCATGCCCTGCAAAACGCAAAATGAGAGGACAAGACGAAATGGTGGGAAGAAACTGTGAAAAAGTCGGGTGCATGTGGAGGGCGTGTGCAAATGATGGAATCTCATCGGGGGACGGGAAAACTTCTATGCATTTTCTTGTTTTTTTTCGCCACACACACTCTGTGAAGGGAAGAATGATGCCCGATGGACGTCTGAGAACAACTCCCATGTACGGCCATTTCCGCACACTCTTCCAGTGTACATTAATACAGCAACAAGTGCTTTTACAATAACTCAATTATTTATGGACCGCTAAAAGGCTTGAGCCCTCGGCTAGACCAACAATGGACAAAGCGTCATGCTGGCAAATATAAGAATCGTTATCGTCAGACACACAGGCTCTCTGCCCCCACAACGTGACAGGAAGTCCTTTCTTCTTCCGCGTTGTTTTGCAGCTGAAGCGTCTGAGTGTAGCGGTGAGTTTTGGGAAAGGCAAGAGCCAGCTGTTGGAGGAGGGCGCCGTGCCGCGCGACCTGCTGGAGGCTGCGCAGAGCTGTGTGGTCGACGTTTCGACAGGCAGCTCCCAAACTCTGCTCTCTTCCTCGACCAGAGAGTGGGCAAACACTGTGAAGGCCGCTGTTCAAAGGTTTGGCACGAACCTGTGTTCTTTCATAGATATTTATGGAAGAGTGTGGTTATTTTTCATGTTGAGGTTGTCCTTCTCCCGCTGGCATAGAAAAGGCCTTCGAGTCATCCCAGAGTCTGAAATTGGTTTGGCTGCCATTTTTGCCTCCTGTGAAAAGTACTGCAATCCATCCAGTGCAATGTCAGACTCAGGTAGGCATTCCCCCCCCCCCCCCCCCCAAAAAAAACTGAAAAGCTCTCCCCCCCCCCCCCCAAAAAAACTGAAAAGCTCTGGTTACCTGTGTTTTTTTTTGGGGGGGGGGGGGGGGAATATTTGATACATTTTTAACACTGATCAATTTTCATTTGCTTCTTTCCTACCGCGTTTTAGAGTCTGTACCCAAAGTCAATCCCAGGATCCCCAGTGCCTCTTTGTCACAGAACGTGGCGGTGGATGAGACTCTGTTACCGGCAGCATCACAAAATATTACAGCGTATGCTTTGAACACAGAGCCATCAGAATGGTACCCCCCCCAACGCGCACGAGTAACTTGTTGAAGTTGTTCACTCCCCTTCGCCCCTTTCAGAAAGCTTCCTTGACATGTGTGCTTTCGTGCGTTTGCCAGGCCGGAGCCATGCGAGGTCACTGGGATGATGGCAGTGGCAGAAACTCCCGAGAAGAAGCGGAACCAGGACGCCAGTGCGGTGGCTGCAAAAGTCTTAGCTGAGAGGGCGTCCGCCCAGTGCGCGGTGGCCGGCACGATGAGCTTCTCGCTCAGCACTGTGGACAAAGCAGACTCGCAGAGGACGAAGCCCGAGACCGAACGGACAGGTAGCTGCGAGAATAAATGAGTGTGCCCAAACCGATTCCGAGAGCGTAAGTCCGATACGTAACGGTGTCAGTGTTTTGCCTCTTGGGAGTTGACCGTTTCCGGCGTTTCCGGCGTTTCCGGCCTTTATTGTTCCCGCAATCCGTTTGGTTTCATCATTTAAAGCGTCGATCGCCTCAGATGCCGCAGATTTGCTGGTAAAGTCCTGCGCCGTTTTTTGCAGTTTCCGCCGAAAAAACGGCCGGCGTGAGGTCCACGCCCAAGGCCACCGCTGGCCCCAGAGGAGGCGCGCACACGCTCCCGCAGAGGCCATCTCCGCAGAAGTCAAAAGTTCCTGGCCGAAGTTCCCCACAGAAACAGCCGACGCTGATGAATTTCTTTCTGCCGTCCAACAAGAAAAGGTAAACCTGCGCCCCTCGACTTAACGTGAGACTGCTTATCCTCTGACAAAACACAGACCTTCGGGACTGACGGGAACGAACCAATCCGTGCAGTCCAACGCTGTGTCACAAAAAGGCTGATGGGGAAATGTTCAATGGGACAGATGTGGTATTTTGGCATTTATTCACGAGTCCTCCATCGTTTCATAATTCCCCCAGGCCTTTGGATGATGAGAGCTCCCCCGTTGCGTCGGAGCCAAAGCGGCCTTCACTGGCCTCATCCGCCGGCGGAACACGGGCACCGACCCGGTCAGTCACGCGCGAGGAAACGCAGTCGTGTTCTGCCGCCCCCCCCGCAGCCGCACCTCAGACTCTGCTGGGCTCCGGAGCCGATCTGTTCGCCGGACAGCCACGGGCTGGTGCCCCCCATGGTGTCCAGGAGCGGCCGCCGAGCAGAAAGAGGAAGGAGCCGGAAGCTGAGATCGGGATGGAGGAACTGGAGTCCCTCATGTCTGAAGATATGGATCTCTTTGACGATCAGTGCTCCGTCAATCAGGGCCCAAAGGCACCGCTAACAGGACGAGGTTCAGCTGCAGAGGGGCAAGGCGCAGGCACGGCGGAGCCGCTGTCCTTAAGCAAGAGACAACGCACCCACGGGGTTGACAGTGGGGCCAACCGGGGGCCCCGGTTGGCCGAGCAGCGCCGGCTCGCCGTCAAGACGGAGCCTGTTCACCCGCCGGGGAGCGAGACCGCTAATCCTGACTCGAGCGAGCCTCCTGGGCCTTCATCTGCCAGCAAAAGTGCAAACAGGCACACCTCTGGATGTGACGCAGCATCTTTCATTGAGGTGAGGTGACGAAGACTGGGATGTTCACCAGGGTTCTTGTCTTCAGTGGCAATTTGATGGTTTTACGTGCTATCGCGTGGTTACTGCAGATTTCTTTTGTCTATTCCTGCAGGACGATGATCTGCTTAGAGGAGAGAAAGATGAGCCAAAAGAAGATACTAAGAGCCCTCTGAAACCCGTTATGATCAAACAGGAGATCCAAGTAAGCCCGGGGAAAAAGCGCTCTACGATAAACACCGTTTTCCACTTATACCTGGAACCTAAAAAAAAAACCAGACATCTAATATTATTGATGTTTGATATCAGCTTTTCTTAGCTCAGCCTATGTTATATGCTCCTGAACCTGTGCTCCAAAAACATAAAAATAATATTTGATGTTTTGCAGGAGTCCAAGGTTGACGATAACCTTCCTAAAAAGCTGGTGTTTGTGGAGTTTCGATCGCTCACGGTTTCCGCACCTCCCGTAACCAGACCAAAGCAGATGCTGAGCAACGTCTACGCCAAGAACTTCAAATGTTTCCGCAAGGTAATGTGTTTGACGCAGTGTTTCCCCTAACATTTTCGGCAAATGGCAGGGAAAACACTGCCTTGACCTTTTTTGGCCTTTATTGGCCTTTTTCCCCTTTTTTCCCCCCACTCGGCCACATATTTTTTCGCATGGCCTCATCTTTCAATTTTTGACATTTTGCTTTTCTGCCTATTTTGAAGAGCAAAATCCTAGGTTCAGAGAGCTCAGCCCACACCATCGGAGGGTCTGATCTGCTGGTTCACAACAGGGGCACAAACTCTGATCTGGATGAATGGCTGAAGGACGCAGCTGAGGTGACTTGTTTGTCATGGTGTTACCTGTCTGTTCGCTGAGCGAGTCCTTTATTGGTAACTTGAGTCTGTGCTCGCTTCAGGACGAGCGTCAGAGTAGGCGGGATGAGACTGTCGGCGATGACCTCTTCAGGTGAGAAAATCGATTCATTCCCTGTCGAAAGATGCGAGAAAAACAGCGTTATCCCCTCACAGCTTCCTAAAAACCCCTGTGAGATTCACTAGATTATATTTTCTAGTACTAGTACTTTTCTATTACTCCTGGTATGTATAGTTTGGCCACGGAGGTATATATGTTCTCATCCTCTGTGGTTTAGACGTAAGCCCATAAAGGGGTTAGACTGTGGTTCAACGCTTTCCCCTGGTAAATGTTTCATGAGTTTATTCTGTCTCTTGTATGTACAAATTTGGTTAAATGGCGCCTTTAGAGTTTCGCAATGGACTTGCTGGGTCCTTCGCCGAGTAGGTAGGAAAGTCAAAGCGCGGCTTCAACAGTCTGTACAGCCTCAGTGCTCATCATCATCTGGTGCAGACAACTTAATCTCGTGAGAATGATGGATACGGGGCCTCTGTAGCTTCGCTTTAACCAATCGAGATGTGTTGATTCCTTCGTCATGGCGGTTTCCATGGTGACGGGTGATGTAAGCTACCGATGCTGCTGCTGCCGTGTTTTGACAAAGCAGAAGAGAGACAGGCTGAGATTGATTTTGTGTGTGTGTGTGTGTGTGTGTGTGTCAGGGCTGAGCTGTTTGATCACTGAGTCATGCACAGTCAGTTATGTGTTGCTGGGGAACAGAATCTGCTTGCTAAGAAAACAATTTGGTATTTTTTCAGGCAGGTCTATACGAAGACACCAGATGTGGTTTATAGGTTTGCTTTAAGCTCTTCAAACACAGTCCATGTTTTATAGGGCTTCGTTTGGATGTGTTATTATTTGTTCAAAATGCCTCTTAGGGCGCTGAGGAAGGATCCACGAGGAATGTTAAAAGCCCGTCCTGACATACACAGATCTATGAATTGATTTTGTGTGCGTGCGTGCCTGTCTCTGTAGGTACAACCCCACCAAACTAACCAGGAGAAGATGAGATGCCTTTATCTTGAGGTCCTCCAGTTGGAATTCCACTTCCTTACACCATTGCGTTAATGCTTGTTAATTGATGAAAAAAAAAAAGTGTTTTAATTTTTATGTTCTATCCATGCTCGCCCCTCCACCCCGAAACAATTAATATACCGTCAGCAAGGAATGTAAGAAAACAATCTCGTGTCCAGAGGTTTTTTTCATTATTATTTTTTTTATTTGTCAATAATAAAAAATATGGCATACAAAACATTAAAAACTCTTCAATTGCACAAGGGAGCATAAAAACTCTCCGTACTGAAAGCAGCTTTTCCTTCAGCTGACGCTAAGACCGAGTGTGTTCGTTGGTTTTAACTGAATTTCGAAAAGTTGAGTGGGACTCAAGTGTGGTTCCTTCTCAAATGATCCCTAATGAACCAAACCAAACCGTCAGGCACTTGAACCGATTTGACCAAAACTGCTCAGATAAGAAGTTAAGTCAGCAGTTTTTTCCCGCATTTGGATTGGATGAGAAGGAGGCAGGCCTTGCCGCACAGTTGGGCTCTGTTGTGTGTGTTTTTTGAATTGCCGAAACACTAAACCCTATTGTCTGAACCAAATGCTCAGTGGCCTGAACCAATTTTTATAATTTTTTTGAATCGGTCGCTCTTTTGGCCAAGCCATAAGCACCTTTCACCGAATTAGACACAAGTGGCAAACACGTTTGCGCGGCGATGCACGTGTGCTGCATATCGGTAAGCACGTTCAACCCAACTCAAGCGCTAGGTGTCAAAGCTCAAACACGACGATTGAAAATCCCTCACGGCTGTGGCTAGCGATGCGAGCGAACCCATGCAAACCAGTTCAGAGAGCACTGGTTGGTGAAGGCTGCGCGACGGACAGAAACAATGGGAGGCGCAAAAGGAAGAGCGCGGCGTGTCAAAAGACGTTTCTAGGAGGGGAGAGACAAAAGAGTCATTCCTGGTGAAATCTGAGCTACTGCGATGGGCCGTGTGGTCTCGTCCGTGGAGTGACAACGAAGGGAACGGGACACATCGACATCGGCCGATTCACTGCTCCATCATAATCCGGAGATTGCCAGAAGAGACCGGGTCCTTTCTTCTCTATTTTTTGACGTTACGTAACTGCAGGTTTAGTTTTATCTTTACTGTATACAAGCGCTGAATGCACAGATTTTTTTTTTTTTTGCAAAAATGCATTTAGCCTACTGTGGACAACAAACATTGCTTCTACAGCTTAATCTCCTGGGCATTGTGTTTTAAATGTTTGAATGTAGTGTGTAATGACTGTGGTGTTTTTTTTTGTTAGTTTTTCTTTTTACTTGGGAGATGGTTTGACGACATTGTTTGGTTTTGAGCACAGATGGAACTGTTTTGAGGCCATTTTTTTAAGTTATGCAAGAGTGTAGTTTGAAAGTGTTGTTTTGTGTTTACGGTTTAGACAAAAGGGCGCAAGGCTTCAAGAAATGGGTTTTTAGCGATTTTGAAAAAAACTGCAATTGCGAAACAAGATTATTTCCTTAACTACGTATCCATAGTCTTGGAAGTTGCATTCCAAAACGCAATTCTGGAATAAAATGTCAAGTACAGCAATACACATTTGCTCTTAGAATTGACAGCAGTTGTCTGGCTTTTGCTCAAAGCAGCTGCTGCGAGGCAGTTTTTCATGCCAACATGCACATATTAAATGTGTTTCTATCAGTTTAAAAAAGAAAGAAAGAATTCAGCAGAAATTCAGTATTTAACACCATTAACGTTTCCACGAGTTAACTGATGAATGATGACTAAAACTTAATGGGTTAAACTAACTAGGTATTTAACTTTTTAGTGGAAAAGTTTTTTTATTTAGTACTGTTTCACCGCCAACACTGACGTTGACTACTATAATGTCTTCAGGGTGCAACAGAAGAAATTCCCAACAGGGATCAAACTACCGCAACACAATAAACGAGCTGTGCGTGAGCCGCACTAAACAAATATTTGAATGGAACACCTAAATGTTTCTATACATAAAATTAAGCAAAATGTTACTGATATTACCGTTATTTGACCTGAAATGAACCAATGATGGGTCTTTTAAGCTCTATTAAAAATGGCAAAACAACACATACAGAGTTGGGTGAAAAAATGACAACTTCAATTCAACATCGACAGGTCGATTACCTATCAACGTTTGCTATATCTCAGAAATAGTTGTGACTTGGTAATTGCTGTGCAGTTGAACTTAAACAAAACTGCATGTATCAAGTTATTATTAATTCAATAAATGATCTGCAAAGGCTAGGGTTAAAGGACCATTCTGGTGTCTTGTTTATGCTTGATTTTTTTTTATACAAATCACATTATGCCACTGTAAGTTAACTGGATGTCCAAATTTCAATTTAAAAGCTTTCAATGAGTATGAAGAGGAAAAAAATATTAAACATTAAAAATGGAAAAAAAAGAAAGAGATAGATATATATATATATAATTTTCTTTTCTCTTGTTCTCTTGTTCCATGAAGTTTGCGGTTGTAATGAATGCAAATCTAAACAAATAAAAAAAAACCTGCCAAGATTTGGGGGTGGAAAGTAAAGATTTTCATTCTGTATGGAAAAATAAATAGAAAAAGGAGGGATTGGTCAAACAACAGAATGGTCATTTGATGACTGTGACTTTTGTTTTGACACAGCACTGCAAAATTGCTGTCTGTAACTAAGCAATGGGTGCCCAAGAATACATTCACTTCCGTAAGTGACATTATTTGCATAGAAAACCTTTCGATTGCAGTGCAATCAGAGCAACGGGTCAGAGTTAGACTTATCAAACTTTTTTTTAGGCATGTAACTCCAACTACACTAGATCCTACAACAGCAACTAAAAGAAGAATACCTGAAGATTAAGAAAAAAAACAGACAAAAAAAATATCCTGGTAGGCCCAGAATTAACAGGAAGATTAACTGTGTAGCCACAAACTTGTTAGGCCACATGTTCTGGGCTAAATCTCAGCCAACAGTCGCCACTTGTGGCTGCGAGTGCCACTGACTGACACAACTAAAGCTCTATGTTGGGTGAAAATGAATCGTCGTCGTCTCTACTTTCCAGTATTCTGTCTCCTGCAGGTCAGAAATTGCAATTTAAAAATCAAACAAAGTTTGTTAGTAAATGGATTGAAAGACACATGGTGAACAAAAAAAATAACCCTGATTGAAAATAAGGTCCCATTCAGTTGTGAGGTTACAGATTCACTGGCAAACATTAGCGCACGCCCGCCTGGACTTCTTGAGAAGTCTCTTGAAAGTCGTCTTTCGTTTCTTTAGAAACGTATTTGTCCACATCCACGGCCTTTTTGGTCTCCGTAGGTTGAGAGCTTTAAGCTTTTAAGAGAAAAAGTACTGCATGAACGATAAGAACAAAGTAAACGTCCCCCTCTCCTTGTCCGTCAGTTGCTAAACGTACCAAAGATCTCGGGCTGAAAAACCAACGAGTACTGCTCTTTTTTCCCCATCAACCTTTCAAATGAAGTTATTCCTCCCGTTACTGATAAGCTTCCCTTTCTTCTTCAGCCGCTTCAGCAGACAGGAGGCGATGCCCAAAGCGCCGCCCTTCAAAAAGCGAACAAAGTTGTCTCCCACCAGTGGACCCATGGCAAAGAGACCGGGTTCTTTGGTACACTCGAAGGTGTACGGGTGGATGTCGATGGGGTTCTGCTTGCACGAGATGGGTTTTGTCGGATCCTGACCCAGGTACTGGCCTTGCCCCTTCAGAAAAAATAAGTTGGGGTTGGTTCCAATCAGCACCAGGACCATGGAGATCTTGAATGCCTTGAGGGAGTTCATCCCCTGCAGCAGACACTTCATGTCGGACTGGAGGGACACCACACAGTGTTCAGGGAAACTGGTGTAGTCCGGAAACAGGCCGGCACTGGTATTGCCCGCCACGTTTCCCGCGGCAAGTTGGGGCTTTGGGCACATCTTGGCACATACGGAAGAGGCGATACTCACTCCTTGGGCTCTGTTGGGAGAAGAGGAGGGCGCCAAATTTGCGTAGGTCTGAGAGCACATCATGTTGTAAACTTTGTGG
The DNA here is from genome assembly GCA_016785305.1 of Colistium nudipinnis. NCBI lineage: Eukaryota > Metazoa > Chordata > Actinopteri > Pleuronectiformes > Rhombosoleidae > Colistium > Colistium nudipinnis. Next base: position 437,158 of record JAFBJU010016734.1, on the reverse strand, counting down.
TACTCTGGGTACAGGGTCTTGGGCAGCTGTTTGAAGATGAGGTCCGGGTCCTCTATGGTCTTGCGGAACACATGCAGCACTGGAATGTTGCTGTTGCAAGCGCACAGAATGGCGTCCGCAGCACTTAAACCATCGCCTACGATCAAAACCGGATCAGAGTTCATATCCAGCTTCCGCCGGCCGACAGCCAAGCCCAGGTCTGAGATACTGTGGAACACAAAGGGTAGGTCCTCCCCCTCCACACCTAATCGAATGGGTGAATCCGATGCACCAGTGGCCAGAACCACATTCTCAGCAAACAGACAGAAGGGCACGTGAGTGTCGTTCTGCACCTGCTGGTACCCCCTCACTTCCCAGAGCACCCCGGCTCCTCCGTTGTTTACACACTCAACTTTGTTTCCTTCAAAGCCCTGTTTCCCACAATCTCCCACCCCTACGTCTCCATCAGATTGCGCATTCACCAGAACTTGCCCCCGGCAGAGTTTCTGGACGGAGGTCACGTAAGTGTTGTCAACAAAGTTCTTTTGGAGGCCCGTTAACTTTACATAGTTACGGTAATAGGAGGAGATCTCTTCTGGGGTCGCTCTGTCACTGGTTACGTCCCTTGAGAGAGGAGAAAGACAGTGAGGGGGTGGGACCGAGTTACACTGAAGCTTGAGCCATGTGGCCGCCGTCAACTCTGTCGGTGTCTTTACCTGCGCTTCCCTGCGTTGGATAAGTCTCTATAGTCGACACCGGGGAGCTCCATCCAGATGCCAAGACTAATGGTCAGCATGGAGCCTTCCATTGCCTGAGGAGGGAAGAGAAGAGCGGAAGAGAACGCAAATGTCAAAAAAAAACGACGAAGACAAAAGGATTGACTGAAGACATGGATGGTTACAAGGGTTTGGGGGACTCAACCTTGCAGCTTACATGCCAAGCACCCCCCGGTGTCGCCCTCCCCAGCACCAGATGTGGGGTGTGCTGCTGCTTGTCCCTCCTCCACTGAAGGACGGGAGGGATCTCGTAGCCATAGTCGGCGTTGGGGTGCAGCAGCGTGTCGAAAAGCACGGCCACTGGATTCCTTGACCTCCCCTCAAGACCTTCACTTAGGTATTCCAGATCCTGAAAAGAGAAACCATCCCCATCACGACCTACCTGAGGAGACTGCGAGGTCGCACACACCTGTTGGGTTGTTGTTGTCCTCACCTGTTCGGTGATGGGCAAGTGCTTGGTCTCCTGCAGTTTCCGGTACAGGATCGGGTTTGGGTGGACAGTTTCCGCGTCTAGGTAGGGCTTGTATCCGCTCAGCAGGTAAGACAAACAAATCCCCGACGGTCCGTTGCCTGACAAACAGACCCCAGGTTGGGGAAATGGAGGATTGCCATCAAAACAGGGCACGGGGGCATCATGTGGCAAAACATTTCAGAATCTGGAACAAAAGGGCCAAGTCACAATGTGCAAAAATGAACCTATGATGACAACAGGCACAGTCGGCGGGTGCTCCTGTGGCAGAGCGCTCCCTTCCAGAAGAGGCATGGCTGCAGCCTGGGCCAGCGCCGGCACTGAGGAGGAACAAAACGACGGGATTACGAAGAAAGGTCGAGCTCATTTGAACAGGATCAAACCGGCCTGCTGCGTTTGCGTCGGCCAGTGTCGCGGTCTCATGTTCAAGCCTGGATCCCGTCTCCGTCCAACATCACCAGCTGACTCAGAAAAACAGGCATTGAGAGGGAGCAAGGAAAAACACTTTAATCATCCTGTTATTGTACCTCCGCACACAGCCCTTCCTGTTTGTCTGGGGCTTCACACACGTGGAAACACCCCGCCACAACACGACACGCCCCCCGGCTTTTCTCTTTGCCATCCCGCCAACGTCCACACGCCCCCCCACCCGCCCCCCCCCCCCCTGCTCTATCAAACATGGCCCCTCGGCGAGACCAGCCAGCCTCTGTTGCCCCCGGCACCGCTTTCCCAAACAAAAGGGGAGTTCTCATCCGATTTATGTAGGCTGGGGTCTGTTGTGAAACGTCGTCGGTGAGCACGGGTAGTGCGCGTTTGTGTGCAGCGCGACGGTGCCATTGTGTGCCCGCCGGGCAGCAAATCCCCTCTGATCACTCTTTCGAGTGGGCCCTAATCCCGCTCGCCCTGGCATGCCGACAGACCAAACCCTCAGGGCTCCTCCTCCCCTCGTCTCCGCCAACACACGCAGACACCCACTCCCGCCAAAACAACCCACCATCCACGGCGAGCTGTGCCCACTTGCACCAGTTTTCATTCCAACTGAAACACTGCCCACCCGGCTATGGTCATACCTCCAACTTCCCTGCCAGTGCGGCGCGCCTCACTTGACATGCACCCCTCCCTCCCTCCCCCTGTCTGACCTGTGTCTGAACGCCGACCGGTTGTTTTTCGGTCACAGGCTTGTTTACCCTTTTCAGTGAAAGCACCGGGATTTCGCACATTGCCTGCCCTGTTTGGCGAAGGCTGTGCCCCCAGTTGGCAGCGTGACACTGGTATTTCCATGCCACTGCCCAATTAGTTCTCAAAAAAGCCTCTTACGGTAGGCAGAGATCGTCCTGTATATTCTTCCGAAAAATTCAAATGAAATTGTTCCGAAAAAAAAGGTCTCGCCATTAGGTAAGCCTGGAATTCAGTCATCTGAGCATGTAAACTTAAGACTAGACCATGATAGAAGTGCACAGAAACCCCAGATGTTGGTTTCCTTCATTTTTGCATCGGAACAGCTACTGTCTTTTTGCCCTTTCGCGCGCCAACGCGTGCGCTTTTTGCAGCATGTGTGGAGGCATGTGTACTTTTTCCGAGAACACCGTGTACTGCCTATCGTGGTCCATCTACGAAAGCCGCTCAACTGAACGCAAACAAATACATAAATGCATGCATACATTCCTTGTGGTCCATTAATGAACACAATCTGCATTTTGAATCCACCTGCCTTTTGTGTAATTCATTTGGAGAGGAAAAAAAATATATATGCATGACATTATGAAAGCTGATAAATACAGTAAATATATGTTTTTTTTCTCTCTCTCTCTCGTGTTTGACTTGCAGCCTCATCTTTACACCCCATGCAATCATGCGGGAGGCTAACTTCCAACTAGCTCCACGATGGTTACGCAGCCCAAAGTGTGTGCCGCAGCAGCGCAGCCAACACAGGAGGAGGAGCGGATCATCCTCATGGAGCCGCACGTGCTCGAACCTATCCTCCCATCTCCGGGCTGCGGTCCTCTCGGCCTGCGTCCAACGAGTCACACGGAGCGAAGCGAAGTCCCCATCCTTGCCCAATTTAGGTCGAACCCACACGCTCGCCACACTTGGCCAAGAACAGCATCTCTTACCGCGCGGTCACTTATCGCTCTGTCTCCCGGCGGCGTCCTGTTATACCGACCCACGGCCGCATCTCAACGTGTATAAATAGCCGGGGCAGACGCCGGTGGGAGGGTTCCAGCCAACTGTACGGGGTCTGAGACCTCTCTGTCGTCATCACACACACACACACAAACAAACACACACACACACACACACACACACGCTCACACCCACCAACACACACTTACCTCAGTGGAGCGTAAACCGAGCAGACCTGGTAGATGCAGGCCTGATCACCCAGCAAGTATAGATCCCCTCTGTGGTTTCATTGTACGGTGTGAGCGTGAAAGAGAGAGAGAGAGAGAGAGAGAAAGAGCGACAAACCGGTTGCTGCATTTTCCTTTGTCGTCACATGCGCATCTCGCGCTGCACCGGTGGGCGCGTGCGCGTTAACGGACACGATCGGAGCGTCTTTCGGCATCCTCAGCCTCCCACTCGGAAAATGACAGATCTTTCTGAGGTTGCCTCACCAACAATAGGTCAATCTTGGAGCTGTTCACTACACCTCACGTGTACTCCTCGTTTACGTGTAGGTCACATTTTGCATCGATCATGTTTGCATTATTGTCCGATGCAAAGTGACTTGTGAAAAGTGAAAGCAGCCTGCAAGGAGACGATAGTTCGCAGGGAGTCAATAGGAAATCAATTTCCTTCTATCAGATGTGGACTTCGCCATTAATCGTCTTCGTGTAGAGTAGAGGACGTCGTATTTACAGTTGAAACCACAAGACACGATTTGTTCTGTTGAGATGTGGTCTAGAAAGTAGGCTAGAGTATCGTCCATCACTATCAGGATACCCCGTGGACACCTCGACTCAGAACGTCCGTGTACTGTGAAGCTGATTCTTACTGTGATTGGCTCGTCTGCGTTCAAGGGCGGGGCGTAGCCTGTGGTCAATCGATGGTACCTCCGGCGCTTGGAGGTCATCACAAGTCCCGCCTCTGTTGTTATGAGCCAATGAGCTGAGAGAAATCACCGCTTCCTGTCCTGCACACAAACACATGTCTTTTAGCAGCTAGCTCAAACACAAGCACGGAAAGTGGCAACAAACGCCAGAGAAGATGGTCCAGCTCAGCGGAATCCGTTTCCGGAAGGTGAGTACTCAGCCAGACCATATTATAATCTCATTGTGACGACTTATTTGACAGTAATGGTTTTACTGTCAGAAGCTGTAGTGGTAGCATCGGCAGGAAAGCTATCTGGCTAATTACCCTCTACTAGTAACATCAGCATAGACCAACTAGATCTGTGGGCTCCGCACGAAATAACCAAGTTATGTCATTACGGTGCTGTTCAACTGTGACTTATCGGTATCCGAGTCAGCGTATCAAGTCTCTGTTAGCTCCCTCACTTAGCTTAAACTAGTTTTGCAGTTTAATTTTGATATGTAATACTTTCAAGTTCAGGTTTGATCACGAACAGTAGTTTGACACAAGCATCCCCAGGTGGTTATATACGGTGATGATGTGTGGTAGCTATATGAGCATTAATGCTCATTTTGGCCCAATTATTTAGGAAAAACACCCTTTCATGATATAATTGAAAGGTCCAGAAACGGTGAAAAGGGGGACCTGGATTTCAGATTTAACATCAAACAACATGTTTAAAGTTGCTTTGACAAGACGGAAATCATACTCCACTATAAATGGTCAAGGATGGAATATTAATGTGCGAAACCGGTGATTTAGCCTTGTATGACCTCGAAAACTACAACTTAAAGTAATGTCCATGTCAATTGGTAATGGCGCATCTGTTTATCATAAGTGGCATTGGCCCCTCGGCTATTTGGATACATTTATGAATCTTATCAGTCTACAATCTCTTTTCGGCCTCTCTGCAGTTTGGAAACTTTGTGGACAATCTCCGTCTGTATGTCCGCGGAGGCAGCGGGGGGATGGGTTTACCCCGTCTCGGGGGCCAGGGAGGGAATGGCGGCGACGTTTGTGTGGTGGCAGCGAAGAACATGACCTTGAAGAAAATCAAGGACAAGTATCCTCATAAACGTTTCATAGGTGGAGCAGGCGACAACAGCAGGTTGGTTTCTTTCAATTCAACCTCGAATTTTTGTTTGATATTTGCCGGCGGTGGTCTTGCACGTTGCTCAATGAACACTACGGCCGGTAGGTCGGGGCAGTGTCGTGTATTCATTGTGTGCATGAACACCCTTTTATGGACAGCGTCCGAGCACTGAAAGGAGACAAGGGGAAGGACAAGGAGATCCTCGCTCCAGTTGGTATCACTGTCACCGCGGATGATGGCCGAATACTTGGTAACATGTAATATGAATACATACTATTGCGCAAAAATATATGTAAAGCACTTACAAGGAAATACGTTGAATTGAAAATAACAATCCGACAATGCACACGTTATACCCTAAAGCGCCTCATTAAAAGGTGACGTACAGAATTGGTCTCGGACAACCGGCGTCGGCAGTGATCTGAATGTGTGTGTGTGTGCTCTTCCCCCAGGCGACATGAATGCAGAAGGTGATCGTGTGATAGTGGCCAAAGGAGGATCTGGGGGCTCCTATCACTCTGCGTTTGGGCCTAGTAAGGGCCAGACCAAACACATCCGGCTCGACCTCAAACTTATCGCTGACCTGGGCCTTGTTGGGTGAGAGCGGAAACACTCGTGAACGTATCGGTTTGTTCCGTCTGTGGCTCAAACTGAGTTCAAAGTTTTCCCTTTTTTTTTTTTTTGCGTGTTGATTCAGGTTCCCAAATGCAGGGAAGTCCTCGCTCTTGACTGCCATGTCTAATGCCACACCTCAGATTGCCAGCTACGCATGTATGTACTCGATGCAACGCGTCTTCACTGTGTCACCGTATTCACTGGTTTAGTGCCATTGCTAAAATCGTTTTGGTTTTTTTAAACAGTCACAACTTTGAAGCCAGAGATCGGCAAACTGATGTACAAAGATCACAAACAGGTACGGGAGTGCTCATTAGAGCTCAGCGTGTTCATTTACCTTTGACCTTTGTCAGTGAATCGCTTTTGCCCTCGTCCGTTTCCCCTCGGTAGATCTCCGTCGCCGACCTCCCGGGCCTGATCGAAGGAGCTCACGTAAACAGAGGCATGGGCCACAAGTTCCTCAAGCACGTGGAGAGGACCAAGCAGCTGCTGTTTGTGGTGAGTGGGGGCAAACAATCCTTAAGCTTCACAGGCATGAAACAAGAAAAACAACAATGCAAAAAACCAACATAAATTGCATGCTATAATGATGGTGATGGGTCTCTGTATTGTTTTGTGTGGCTGCAGGTAGACGTCTCCGGTTTCCAGCTGGCCAGCAAAACACCTTTCAGGTCGGCTTTTGAGGCCGTGCAGCTTCTCACCAAGGTGAGGCCGTTTTTTTTTGTTTTTTTTCTTTTTCCGATAGCCATGTGAGGTTTTCTAATCTTTCTTTCTTCGCCATGCTTTCTGCAGACCTAAATCTTCACCCGTGCACCCCCAGCCTCGTGTACGGTGTCTTTACCTCCGTCTTTTTCTTCATCCTCCTCCTCTTTTATTTATTTTTTCCTTTCTACCGCAAGGAGCTGGAGTTGTACAAAGAGGAGCTGGTGGGGAAGCCTGCTCTGCTGGTGGTGAACAAGATGGACCTGCCCGATGCGGAAGAAAAACTACAGGAGCTGAAGGCGCAGCTACAAAATCCCGATGGTGAATATGAGACTTTTTATTACTAAGGCTTATAATTTACATAATATGATGAAAATGTGTTTTGATTTAGCTAAATTCGCGATGCATACTCGCCCTCCATTAACCGCTGCAATAATTCATTGGATTACCTTCATACTAAGATATGAGCAGAGTGTAAATCTAAAAGTTAAATGTATAACTTGGTGTTCCAAATATTTTAGCTCAAAACAACGGGACAATATTTGACACTCTGTTTTTCCCTCCCGCAGAGTTCTCCGATCTGTTGCCCGACGACATGATACCGAGGAAGGTCATGACCTTCAGGCACGTGGTTCCCGTCTCCGCCACCACGGGGTTGGGTATCGACCTTTTGAAAGGCTACATCCGGGAGTCACTGGATGAAGACGCAGCTACGGCAAGCAAAGCCACTCATCACGAAAGACTGCGGGCCCTTAGGCCCTCCTCATAGGGGGAGGCGTGGAACAACGTCTCGCACGTGTCAGTCGGACCCACAGTGAGGATGAGAAACGAGGAAGAGGACACAGAGGACTTTTCACCATCGGCCGTCACAGCCATAATGCCTAGCGCTGCGCTAGTTGAGCCTTTGCTTGATCGAAGGCTGTCGTCAAAAGGTGACGTTACTGCTGAGAAGGTCCACCTTGATTTAGTAATGATGCGTTGCACAAAGGCGGACGCGAAGTATTGACACTGAACCGGTACGTTCAGCGAAAAGGATGTTTGGCCAGCGAACGCAGCGCCCCGCTGCCTTGGCGTCGGATACACTGAAAAAGAGGTCAGTTTGTACAGGCGATTTCTACGGAAGATAAAGATTGTCTAAATTTGTATTGACGTGTGTTGTAGCATGCGCTTGTATGACTTTGCCCCTCCCCAATAGTACAGATGTCAATCGTCAGTCGTGTTTGGCGGATTCTCAAGTCACTAAATAAGGTTTAGACATCAAATAGACAGTCAGGTTGTTGAAAGTTTTATTTTATATTAAATATATTACAATACTGAAGGAGGGGGAGGGGGGGGGGATTGATTTTTGCATGATCAGTCTGTACAGCATACAGGCAAGATTTTAAATTAAAAACCGACAGCAACTGCAGTATTTAGTGTCGTACTGGTACACGTGGGGTTTTGGTGGTGGGCGTGCTCCAGTACACAAATACATTCAAGTCTCTGGCCACACAGTGAGGATTAGCCCATCTCGCTGTGTGCAGGCAGCTCTTTACAGGAAAGATCGACAGTTGTACAGTCAGTGAAATGACTGTAGCCTGCTCGGACGGATCACTATGGGAGTGTCGTTAAGTTCAATGTCCAGGACAGATCACTTACTCAAGCCCAGTATTCTGATGTTCAACATATCACTCAAGGAGCTCCACACACAGAGCCTGGGCCACTGGACACAGAGGAACCAGAGCCAAAAAAAACGAGAGCTCTGGAGGAAGGCAAATCAGAAGCCCATTAAGATCTCAATTACAACACGTGTCCAAAACCTAGGAGATACAGATTAGCACATGCCAGAGGAACCAATGTGTTGGAAAAGAAAACCAAATCATCATGTCTCCATTCGAACTCGTCAACACAGCGAATTACAATAATGCACTTCATAACTGTTTGAGTAGTTGCTGTACATAATGCTGAGAAAAGAGTGAACAGTACAAAGGGACTTAATAAAAAAAGATACTTGTAGCAATATTAGTCCAATATTGTGACGATCATATTAACTATACAGTCCTAATGCAATACATGAATTACAAATGTGCCCACACCAAAACGAAAAACTAAACGGTAAATGGCGAAGATGAGGCCTAAAGACGGATTCCACACGCGGCAGAGCGATGAGTTTGAACTGTACAGAACAAGAACTTGCTTGGGGGGGGGGGTGGGTGGGGGGACTATGACTTCCGGCCCCACCCTCGGGTCGTTCAAAGTCTTACTCACGTCGCGTTCCATCATCGCAAAAGAACATCGCTCTCAAACGTCCAAATGGTGAATTAAAAAAAAACAAAACAAAAACAAAAAAAACGACGCATCCTAACATTATCAATGGGGAAATTTCCAAGAGCCACGCGGGTGAAAAGTGGTACATCTATTATAACTACGCCAAACACAAATCTCAGACCATTTCACACCAGAATGGCACGTAAAAACGATTGAAATTGAGCTAAATGAACACCAACGCAGTCACATTCGTCCTGTGCCACAATCCACACCCTTTGTCAATTCTCCTGCAATCATTACTGTATGTCTCCCAGAGATGAGTGAAACCAGTTCCAATGTATATATTGAGATAACACTTACATTCTGCTGCTGATGGAGAAAGGTCACAGTCACACAGGTAATTGTTCAGAGGGAGGGAAAAATGAGGATGAATACCACAGACGGAAGATGAAGTGGGGGGGGGGGGGGGGCNNNGGGGGGGGGGGGGGGCTTTAGACTGCTTCTGCCTACAACACAATAAAACAACAAAGTAAAAGCAAAAACAAACTCTTGTGTGTATTTTACTGTACATATTTACATACACACACACAACACGAGAGGGGGGGGGGGCGCGCGCAGGGCGGGGGGTCGGGTCCATGTCATGGGTTATAACTGGTGATACAATATGGATTACCTATAGTGGAGAGAAAGCATCAGAGCCTACAGAAGGTATAAAATCACTGCCCCCTCGCATGCGTTCCTTTCAGATCAGACCGCTGTTCTCGTCTCTTCGGCGGGAGGAGGTTGCTGATAAACGGGGGTCGGTCTCATGCATACAGTGTTGGGAGTTTTCTACAGTGATTCACGTGCGTCAAAATGATCCGGCAATGCAGCGTTATACGATGACCTGCACCCGGCGCCGCGGCCCCCGTTTTGCAGAGAGCAGTTTGGGGGAAAAAGTCGGGGAACTCTGGGTGGGGCGCGAGTGTGACGAGAGCGGAGCGGAGCGGAGGAGGGGTGTGTCTGGGTTGAAGGTTTCAGGGGCAGGGATTGGTTGAAGGGAGCATGGCGGGGGTGGGTGGGGGGGGGGGGTTTCGAGTCCCATCGGTAAGAGCCTGAGCAGACTGGAACAGCTCAGTCTCAGCTCCAGCTAATCTGGAGTGGATGTGGAGCTAGTTTCTCCGCTGGCACTACGCGTCGCCTCGTAGGGATCCACGGAATGTCTGGCCGGACAGTCTCAGAGATGCTTGCACACGCCGACTCTCACACACACACGCCTCGGCCTCTTTCCGCTCCAGTTGGGGGCTCTCTCTCTCTCTCTCTCTCTCTCAAGTAGATTAGAGTCAATTTTGTTTCGTTTTGGTGTTTTTTCATTCATAGAAAAAAGGAGAGACAAGTGTAGCTCCTTCAGGTTTTCTGCAAAGTGGGTCGTATGGCTGTTATATTGAAGTCTCCCACAGCTGCGGAGACAAAGAGACACAGGGAAAAAAAAAAGAGCGAAAAAGACATGAGCGAGGTAAGGCAGACTACATTTCCTATTTACATGGATCAAGTGTCGTACTCAAAGGACTGAACGAAGAAACACAAAAATACTGAGATCATCTTCATCGGCCAATGGGTCCCTCCGAGTTTTGCCTTTTTCTTATGGGCACCTCGTCAAGCCCAAATGGGTATGAAGAGCTGGCATCACACGCGGAACAACTGATCTATCCCATTGGCGAGATTACGCTATTATGCTTGGTGGTAAGATATCATCAGCCTGACATGATGCGCATTGAGGATTAAAATGTGTCTGTGGCAACCCTCACCGTTTTTAAAATCGCGTGTGATGTGTCATAGCGGTGGAAAACCAAGTAAGTATTTCTACCACGGGGGGGGAAAAAGGTTCCGTGTAAATATGGCGGAGTGAAAGAGCAATGCATTTTTTTTTTTAACTGTAGTCGGTTGGTTATCGCCTCTCAGGTCAGAGGCTTTACAGGAAATTGATCACATATCTGTGCTGCAAGTTTCCATTATCTTGAAAGGCAACGAATTGTTGGAGACGTCAGAAATGGACACCGAGGCCTGTCCCTGACTCGCACAATTCACCCCAAAGTGTGTGTGTGTGTCACTCAAACCATCATCGTAACCAAATCTGCCGTTTAATGTCGCGCACGGGTTCCTCCCTGATTCGATACTCACCCTGGCACTCTGCCTGTTGGCTTTCCTCTGGTCGTCGGGGAGAGGGGGCATGGGGTACGGGTACTTCCTGCTGGATGCAATAGATCCTGTAGAGGACGTGGGAGACTTGGCAGGAGATAGCGTCCTGAGGGAAAGAGACGGTGGCATTATTCAATATTGCCTCTTCCTTTTCTGTATCGGCGTAGGATTGAGTTGGCCATAGACACAGACGGATACATTAGGTTAGGTCTGAGCCAACGGAGAGCCAACGTTAGATCTGTGACTTTGGCCAACATCCTCCTCGAGCTGCTCTAAAAGTTCAGTGTTCACCCTCCTACAGAGAGAGGTCGCTCTTAAAAGCACTTATCGCCGCTCGCCCTAATGCAAAGACAGACGGATCATAATATGCGTTACAAATAAGACCCGGGGCCAAGCTTTTATGGGCAACCTCTTTGCACAGTACGTACGTCTTTTTCAGCGGTACACAGTAACCAGCAGCGATGTGGGCATGGTCACATTTTCCAGCCACTCGCATGCTTCGCCAAGTCGCAGCATTTTTTTTTAATACCCCCCCCCACGCACTGATGCAAAAATGTACATTTAGCCTCTATGATGGGGGGGGGGGGGGGCATGCAGCTAAAGGTATATTCTGGAATCAGCAGACACCAGTGTGTCTTGAATAGTTGAACCAGTGGGTGAATGATGAATGCTGGGACCAGTGTGTATGATGAGGTGACTGTCAGACCAGACCGGAGCTGGGAGAGTGCAACAGACAGAGATACACAGTCCAGTTCAACAGACACACAAAGCCTGCCCCCTCTTCTAATGTCTGTAGTCGCTCTTTCCGGGTCATGATCCGAAATACTTGGATTGGTCAAAATAGAGAATGGAGAAATGTGCTGAAAGGTCAATTTGAGGAAGTACCTTTTAATTAAATCTCCTGTGTGATTAAGCAACCGATCAAAAGACGTTACTTCAAACTCTAGATTTTAAGAAATACTGCAGACCCAAGAGCGTTATGACATAATATCGCGACGACACTCATCGTTTTATTATGGTTGGTGTCGTTTACGCCAATTTTAATATGATTATATATATATATATAATACTACAGAGGTAAGTCAACTCTCTCTACACTGTATTACACGGATTCTGTTATAATACAGTACTGCTATATGCAGTTATTTCATGGGGAGGTGCAGGGATGTGCTCCTGGACACAGTGCAGGTCTATAGATTACAATACTGACTGACTGGCTCTCTGGTGACATGGAGAAAAACAGTCAGTGCAGCAACATGGGACCAGAGCTCTGCGGAGCCAACGAGGCCATGAGTTTCCTCCTGGTTGAGGAAACCTCGTACCGTGTTTCTATTCATCTATAGACCTGCGACACGATCAGAGCGGTGGCCTGCAGTTCATCCCCGCAGCTCATTAACGATGTCACAGCAGCGTCCAAAAGGTTTGACATCACACTGTGACATCACACTGTGACATCACACTGTGACATCACACAGTGACATCACACAGTGACATCACACTGAGACGAAGGCACGGGAGCGGGAGCGAGGCGGACACACGTACGCTTAGTCCCACAACAACACTGAGCATGCAGAGGTAACGAGAGGCGGAGGGGGAGAAGCCGAGGAGGGAATAAGCATGAATCAGGGATAAAAAGGACTATATTACAACTGCAACACTAGCACAGGCAGTAAGAGCAACTTTACGGCAGTACGTTTAAATCTGCAAATTAAAAGGCAGCTTAAAAACAAACAAAAAAAAGATGTCAAAATATATAATAGCCTCCAATGTAAAGCATACACATCTTTTCACTTTTTTTTTTAATATATTTATGTTATCAATAATATTATTTCCACCGAAAAAGGCCAGAGTGGCACCAGTCCTAACGTTCCTTGACCGAGCGACAAATCAAATCAAAAGTGAGGGGGTTTAAGACAAGCGTGTGGGGTAGAGAACAGGGTCTGAGGTAATACCTAAGGTAAGGTCCTCGAGTGTTTTTATTCACATCTTCTACCCATTTAGTTACATCACAACACTCTGATTTGAAGCGAGGGGTTAAATACCTGTGGGAGGTGTGGGGAGTGGATAACACAAGGAGGGGGAAGAAGGGAGAAGAGAGAAGAGGAAGGAGGGAAAATAAAGAGGGCAGAACAAATCTCCAGAAATGAGTGGAGGAGAGAGGAAAAGGAAATATTTTAGGAAAGCAGAGCAGAGCAAAGACATCCTGAACACACACCAAGATGCAATTGAGGAAAAAAACGGCGAAGACAAAGATGGCAGACAGACCTGTGTGTGGGGTCGGATGGAAACGGCACCATGGAAATGGCAAACAACTTGTGCGTGTGTCACAGGCTCACTTGCATATCGGCCACATGTCACATCATTCCAAGCGCTTGGCTTGCCGCCACTCGGTCAGTCTCATGCTTGCAATGAGAACAGGTGCACCTCATGTCAAACCCACAGACAGGAGGCAGCCGATGCACACCGTTCATTGTTCATTCACAGCCAACAGGTGTTTTAAGAGACGGGGGGGCGCGCATGTGCAGGGCAGCCTCGCGAGCGAAACGAGTGGAAAGTCACACAAGTTCCAAAAGTACAAAAAAAAAAAAAAATCCAAAATATGAATTTTTCATTTGAACTTAGTCAGACTGAGGTTTCGGCGCTGCGTAAAATAGAGGAAACTTTGGTTTGCGAAACATTGTTGAGGTCTTATGACGGGACTTTTTGACCACGGGAAAACTATAAGGCAAAGAATAATGCCAGCGTTATCTTACACCCACAGATTGGCTTTTCCACCGAATTTTTCCGTCTCCCCACGGCAGTATTCATTGACCTTTCAACGTCAGAAGTTAGCCAAAATTGGACTTACTCTGTGGAGTTGGAGCGAGCACGAAACTTTCTCCCTTTCCTGTTTTTACGATTTCCACTCAGGTTTCCTGGAGAGAGACACAATATTATTACGAACAAGAACACTAGCACATACAATTGCCGCCCCCCCCCCCCCAAAAAAAGAAGAAATCCCCCCCCCCCCCCAAAAAAAGAAGACAACTTTCTTTTGTCCTGCCTATTTTCTGCGCATGTGTGCGTTACCTTGCCACGAGTTGCTTCGGGGTCGCCCGTTTTCACAGATGTCAGATATGTGCTTGGCATCGGGGATTCTCTCACTCCATGAGTGGGACATTCCATTAGATCTACACACACACACACACACACACACACACACACACACACACAAACCGGCAAGAAAAAAAAATATATATATATAATCAGTGCAACATCGTCCTTCCAAACTGCAACAAGTCATTGACTGCGAGGGGAGAGGCTGAGGTAAGTGAAGGCGAAAATGAAAACATTGCGAGTTATGAGTCAGCATCATGACACGCGAGACACGTGACATGATGCGAGAACTGGCGTTTTCGGCCCAGTTTCGACAATACGCTCAAACATTGTTAATGTTCAAAGGCAAAAAAAAAAGTGAAATATATGAAAAGCCAAGACAATAACCAAGCACAGTATGAATACGCAAAAGCACATATTGAGCTTGAGTCTACACCGGTGAACACATCACACATACACACAGTGCTTGAGTGAGTGATGATGAGATGGCACACCTGAAGCCAAACAGTGAGATGTTCTGAGAAATGGATGGGATGGAGGGAGTGAAGGACAGGGTGCAAATCTGCAGGTGGGACAGGCAGGCTGACCTCTTCTTGGAGCTGCAGCCGGAGTTTGTGCTGACACCCGGAGGCATGTCACTGTAAAATGAATCTGCATCCCCAGGCTTTGTTACATAATCGCCTGGAGGCATTTGCCTACAAATAAAGAATAACAGGTTAAGATGGGCACAACCGTACTCACAGAAATCCGCATGTAAATATCACAAGTCAGAAGTTACAAGGATACAATGCTCAAGAAATGATATAAACATTTTTACAACATTTTGGAAAACATTTCCTGACCAAACTGACTCGGTTGGACATCATAGTAAGAATGGGATATTCTTTTATAATGCAGAGTTAAGTTGCACTGTATTGAAGAATACATTCAATTTAAATACTTTTGATTGATTGCCAACTAGAAAAAACTAAAACCTTATTTTTTAAGAAAAAAGTCTCTTAAAGCACACTGGAGCATACCAACGCAAAAAACGACTGGAATGCAACACATAGAAACTAGCGTGAAAGTAAGCAAACCGGCAGAATCTTCTGTGAACCTCAGACTCCACGTAGCATCTCTGCTTATAGCTCCTGTGAAGAGAAGTACAAGTATCCTCAGCCACATAATAATAATAATGTACATTCTGTCAGATGCAGTGAATTACAAATACAAAGCTGTGGCTCCCAGGTGTGACAACCTCAATTCACAGGTTGCCCCTCCCCAAGTAATTTAAGTCCAAATGATTTTGTTTAATTCACTAAAAGATAAGTGAAAAGTCTGAAAAAGGGAAACACAATTGTGTAGACCAGAAATATACTTTTTTCCTTCCATTCTCTAATGATTTCACAAACCCAGCCCCTTCAGATGTTCTCTGTGACACGGAAGGTTCAAATCACCGGCTTGGGAACCGCTTATTTATTGAAAGAGAAAAAAATCACACATGCAGGCTACAGGGACACTTACTTGTAGCACCAGGCTGTACCAGCCAGTATGAGCGCGAGGACGAGAATGGAGCCTGCGATGGCTCCGATGATGATGTTTGTGCTGGTGATACCTGAGACCGTGAGAGAGTGGAGAGCCATAGTGTGTTAATTGGATGCGTCTTCTTTTCCTGATTCATGTAGACACATGGGGATACAAAAACCACAAAACACTGCAACAGAACACAAAAACACATTACAGTTAGCAGCGGGAGGGCAGACTGAGAAAAAACACGAGCTGCTGGAATCCTTTAGCACTACTCTGAGGGGAACTCAAATGTGCGGCAGGTTCCGTGACAGGATAACAATGAAAAGAAATGTGCTCAATAATGGTCCATATTGTCCGATCAAACGGTCGTCGGGGTGTGAGAGGAAAAGACAAGGCAAATACAATGTGGGAAAAAAAAACAAAAAAAACTCAAATCTGACCTCAAGTCCCTCCGTCAAGACCTCAGCCTGTCGACAAAGAATGAGCGTGAAAATAATGACAAACAAAAAATAAAAAATAAATAAAAGACATGCATGGTTCAGTGAACACGATCAGCAGGCATGAACCTGACACAGAAGAATAAATAAAACAGAAATGACACATTGAACCAAAACAAAGAAAACTCACTATATACGAAATGCATTAACATTGGGCGAAAGGGGGAGGCGAGAGATAAAAGCAGAACTGAAAAGAGGTTTCAGAAACGTGGGCAACGGAGTTTAGGGGGGACAGGTAAGGCGATGGGAGAACAAGGAGGAGCCGAGGGAAGAAAGCTGAAAATAGGAGACCAGCGAGTGGCGAACAGCTGCAAGACGGAAGCGAACGCGTCAACATCTGACCCACCTGAGACTGCGGCGGTGGGTCCCACCACCAGATAACTGAGAGGAGACGTGGAGTTACAGTCCTCCCCAGCCCAGCCCAGGTAGCACACACACTTGAGCTCGTTGCTGCAGACCTACAGCAATGGAGATTTGGCATAAATCTTTCCGTTACTACAGTAACACGGTTGCGATACAGTAACAGGGTTGAATCACATTCAGTGAATCCTAATCTGTGGTTACAATAAATAAATAAATAAATGTTTACGTATAATTTAGCATAATCCACATGTTAGAATGTATAACCGTATTAGTGTGTCGTACCCACGATCAAAAGCAATGTATTCACTCAACCCAACTTTTCTAAAAAAAAAAAAAAATCAAGAACGGAAAATGAGACATTAAAGTGTTTATTCTGTAAACGTTGTGATGCTTAAATTGTCCACCAATTCTGGCATGACCCTTCTACCACTACCGCCCTGCAGTCCATTTCGATTGAGTTGGTCAATTTGTCACAGGCAGACTTATTCGGTTTGCGTCTGTAGGCCTGGCCGAGCGGCGGTGCTGGCTGCTAGCCGGAGGCTAACGGCTGCTACGTGCCTTGCGTTGAGGGGATATTTCAGGTTCAAGTTCTGGTATGAACGTCCTTTACTTTCGACATTGCACACGACGGTGCTCCAACAATAACTGCTCCATCCAGTCGCATTTTAAATCTTAATTGTCCATTCACTGGGCCAGGTAACATTTTCTCCCGCGCTGCCACCATGTTTGCAGGAGTGCGCGGCTGTGCCGAATGTATCCAATCTGTGACACCATTCTTTTTTTTCTTTTTTTTTTATTATTTCTTTTTTAAACTCGTTATACTTTTGAGATGAATTGATCTAAATAAACAATTTAAATCGACAACCCTCATTTTAAATAATACTCTGATTACCTAAAAATGTTTTCCACTCATTGAAATATTCTGGATAAAAAAACAAAAACTGCTCTCCCTCATTACAGTTTCAGTTGAATATGTTTACATGTGTGTGTTTATTGCATGTGTTGTACCCCGTGTCCTGAGCAGATGGTCTTGTCATTGGTCCCGGGGCAGGTGCTGAAGTTGAACTGTTGGATCGGGAGACACTTGTGATTGAAACAGATGTTGTCCGTCCCGCAGGCCGTCCCGTCCTCCACGTATCCCAGGTCAGTGTCTCCATCGATCAGCACGTGAGCGCCGCTGAAGGAAAAAAAAAAAAAGAGGACAGAGTCACTTACACAGCACTTACGACGGTGAAAATCGTCTTCGTAAAAGGTGAGTGGGAGCTGCACGTCACGGCCCAGACAATCTCAAGTGCTGAGTGCACTCCAGAAGGGATTCTATTGGGGTTTATTGGGGTCACTTATTTTGATAGATTTTTACGAGCCACATCGGGCCGTAACACTCTGTGGCCCACTTCTGCTTCCAAAAGGTGCATGATCAGAGGTCTTTTTAGGTTGCTTTGAGTAGCGCAATTTTTTTCCCCCCCACAATCTGCAGAAAATGTACCTGCAGTCCAGAGAAGCACTGTGTTGGGCCACGGAGAAGGAGGTCAGCCCTCCCTGCAGCTCTCCCAGTCGTGGGGCGGGTGAGATGTTGGAGCACAGCAGGTATCCGCAGTGGACGTCCCTGAAACGCAGAGGCGCAGCTACAGATCACCTGAAGAAATACACCCAGAGCTGCGCAGGTTACGTGCACGGAGACGACCGGCTTACTGTTTGTTACACTGGATCCACGTGTCCTTGTCTTTGCCACAGTTTCCTTTCTCGGTCCCCTCAATGTTGAGCTTCTCGTAGCAGAACTTGTCGGCCGCCGTTGCCTCTGAAGGGAGCAATGGCGCGACGCGGTCAACGTTAAGGTGCACAGGGCAGCGAGTTTATTTCGTGATGAGTGGGAGCATTACTGCCCACAGTCACCAGTAAGAATATTAAGACTTACTCTCTCCCCAAATGTACTTGCACTGTCTGTCTTTGGTTTTGCACCTTCCATTGAAGCAGCGGCCCTGCAGAGAGAAATAAAAAGTAATGTCACCTGTGTTAAAAAAAAAATAACATTTTATTTTTTGTTTTGTTTTGCCGACATCTCACCTGATCCTTTTCACACGTGTAGCCATCCATCTTGTGCACATTTAGTGGACACTGCAAAAAAAAAAAGGAAAATCAAAGAAAAACCCATGTCATGTTTTCTAGCCATGCGTGTCCTGGGACAGCGGGGAAAGACACATTTAGAGCTCCAGTCGCGTGGGGAATCTCTTGCTCACCTGGCTGGAGTTGCCCGTGCAGTTTTCTGGGATATCGCAGTCATTCACTGCATCTCGACACACGACCCCCATGAACTCCATCTGCAGCAGCGTACAAAGACTCAAGAGTGTGGTTGCAACATGTTAACCTTCAACAGCTCCTGTCCTAATGAAAACTTGTGTCTACCCAAATCAAACGCACCTCCGGTAGAATAACTTTGCCCACTTATCGCCATCATTTATTTATCGCCTTTTAAGGCGGTCACAACTATCATTCAGTGATAGAGCTTTTCAGCCATTTACTATTTTCTCTGTATGCATTTCCATTCGGCCATGATAGCATGTATTTACGTCTATATTGATTTTTTTTTTAGACTTTTAAGTGTAAAATGGAACTGGCCTGTGCCTTCAAGTGTTTTGTGCAAATGGATCTTTATTTGTGAATAAGCAGAATTTATTATCAATTAGTATTGGATTCTTATTGCTAAACTACTGAGAAATTAGCCAGCAGAAGATGGAAGGTGCAGCCCTCTACCTGGCAGTTGTTGCAGCAGAGTCCATCGCTGCACTTTGAGCCTTGGGTGAGAGTACACTTATTGCAGCAGTTATCCCCTTCTCTGGCGCACTCCTAAAGAAGAACAAGAACGGCTCGCAATGGTTCTGTGCCTTTCGTGTCACACATCATCTCATCACACACGTGCCACCCATTTAAACCGAAATCTTGCAATACATTCCTCCAGCGAAAGTGTTAGGACTTATCTTTTTGCTGTGAAATTAGGCCATTACTTCGATAACCCTTTGAATACCTCCCCATATTTGCACTCATCCCGTTTCATCTTCAGAACTGTAACTCACCACTGGGCTGCCACAGTCACACTCTTCTCCGGGCTCCACAAAGCCGTTACCACAGATTGGAGGGTCCAACAGCTGGGGGTGAGATGGGCAAAATAAACACTCAAAAGTACAGGGGAAGTACTGGGAAAGCACTTTTAAATATGTACATCGTGTATGTGTGTGTGTGTGTGCAAATGAGACATGCCTTCAAGGGTTTGTTGAACAGACAAGCACCTCCTCCGCTGTTCAGAAAGTTGTAGTATTCCTCCACATTGCAGTCAGAGAACCTCTTGGGCAGATAGAAACTGAGGAACACAAACATTATGTGTGGTTAATGCAGCTGCCGCTCATAGAAGAACCGCATATACTGAAATAGGGAAAAATAGATACGGTTCGTGCCCAAAAATAGACGACATAACTAACCAATGAACAAATTGTGGTTTTCAGAACCCTCTTACCCACACAAGGTGCGATCTGTCACATTAAATTTGCAGTTTGCATTTCTGACGGAAGAAATACCACAAATATGGCAAGTTTTAAGACCGATTTACCATACTCACAGTTCAGAGGAGATCCATACTAAAACATGGAAGCGAATGTTATAGTATCGCTAAAAGACACAAATGGCAATATATGTATTGTAGATGGATCTAAGATGCGTTTGTTCTGGAAATGAACCTGGATATTGTGGATGATTCACTGGTATACTGTTATTGCATCATCGTTAGATACTGTGCCTGTACAATTAACCCCTTTTAAACACCTCTTCTGAGTCTCTCGGAAGAAAGAGAAATCAAACCCTGCCGATGGCGTCACTATCACTTAACTTAGATTAGATAAGATAAGGTAAATCTTGCATGTGAAGCATCATTTGACTTTGGTTAAAAACATAAGAGGCCATTTGTCCAAATCCATGACATCCAATAGTCCGATTCTTTCCCATGTTGTTTTCCAAACCTGAGCAGCACCTAGGTATCATTATCCTCTGCTGCTCGGTCAGGCTTCTGGCACATGTTAAAGAGGCTCTGATAGTTTTCATGTCTGGCACAGGAAACAATGCAATAACAGAGAGACTCACAGAGCGAAAGATAAGAGTCGGGGGCTGTGAGAGGTCGATGCCACTTGATGTTTGATGTGACCAAATGAAGCCACCCACAGATGTGATGGCGCTATGAGAGTAATTACAGTGGATGAAGTACACTACAATATCTGAGAGATTTCCAAAAACAAATCGGCTTTAAAGTTGTGCCAGCTGTCCTGGGGGGGACATCAATCTTTGATTTCAAATTTGCTCCAAAGTTGATTCTTGTCAAAATCTTGTAGTGTCCATTTTTTTTCTCAAAATTGGTAAGAAGAGGTGAGACAACAATGAAACATGCTGATACTGATAATGATTCACTGGTCAACCAACATAAATACAGGGATTACTGGACTAACACTATTATTCAGCCACGTCAAAGATTGCCATTTCACAGTGCATAATACCATGGAATCAAAATATGTATTCCAAAAGTTTAAAACACAGATACTACTGTAATTATAAGCCTATAATGCATAGATGTGTTCAATACACCATTTGAAGCACCATCCTGATCACTAGCGCTCCCCTAGTGGCGATTAGAAGACATGGCAGTGTTTCCTGAGTTGCCCTTGCATTACTGAGCAGGGTGATTAATGTCCACAAAATCTCTGTCTTCCGTTTCAAATTAGTTTAGTGAAGTCGCACCAGTTACGCCTTTAAAATACATATTTTGTCCTGTTTTTTTTTTTTTGACAACAACCATTCTTTCATGGGAAGAAAACAGAAAATAAAGGACACAGCAAAAAAAACAAGAGACAATTCCAAATCCTAACTCGACCATCAATGTATGCCGAGACACTAAATAGCGCGTCTCATTTTTCTAAAGACTGTGTCCTTTGCCAAGTTTTTTAAGGCTTCGTTAGGATTTCAGATGCCCGTTATAAGCTGCAACACACATATATATGAGCAGACAAATCCCCTAACAGACACGCACAAACGCACACATACACGCGGTGTCTAAACCCTGTGAACAAAAATTGAAAAATTGTTAGTAGAGGTGGTCAGGTGAGGTAGAGCAGACATGCCGGTGCTAAGGGATTTAAAGAAACTTCCGTCAATGGACATGACTGAGGTTGCTCATTGAACACAGGTGTCTGAAATACCATTGACTCTATTTTAGAGGATACACATCCAGTCACAGAGGACAGGCCCAAAAGAGAATAGGCTGACCTGTCATGTGACCTCATGATTTCAGATTTATACAGACAACCCCATAGAGCAGGATCTGGATGGGGAGTATTAGGGGAGTGGACTGTCGTTAAAGAGGAAGACAAATATTGGTCTACGATGAGAATGACATTGCAGACTGTTTCAATCGGTTAGTCATGAACAAAATGAACTGATGAAAAGTTCTGACTTCCAAAGGGCAGGGGAAGGAGGAGCCTATGGGTCATCAGAATAAACAAAGGAATAGAAAACGTTCTTGGTTGATTAGCCGGCGAAATCGGCAAAAAAACAACAACAGAGAAATTCACAAAGTACACATGTACATATCTGTACGAAATGATATTGAAAAATACAGCCGGTGAATAATAAGGAGACATCAGACTGTATTTGTTCATATCATTTGACTCAGAAGAGAAGCTGGGGCCACGGTGGCTGTAGTGCCGTTGGATGAAATGGGAAAGGTTGTGATGACTGACAACCCCTCCGAGGCAGCCAGTGGGTTCAGAACAGCAGGCAACGTTCTAGTCAAGCTTCTGCTCACCTGCTGTCCCATTCGGGATAGAGGGGGAACGTGAGAAGTATTTAAGAAGAGGGGTATACACACACAAACACACACACACACACACACACACACACGCATCACAGTGTCTCTTGCAACCACAACACACCCAATCGCATACATCGTGGCTCGATGGCAAGACTCCACACAGTGTACAGCAGATGGACAGACACATTTGAACACTGTCATGACTTCCGAATGAATCTGACAACATCAAACATAGATATAATGATAAATGGCATATTTCACTGTTCTGCGCAAGCAACAAAAAACGTTATACTTTTTCTACTGAGGAGAGCCCAATATTGGGATAGAAACAAGCTGATGCCACTTAGAAAATAAGCACAGACTGGCACCTTGTGGTAACTTACAGTGTTACAGTAACTCTAGAGTGGATGGAACTTCTACTGACCCTCCCTTAGGTTATTTTGTTGATTTTATGTATTGGCTGTTAACAGTCTGATTGTAAACATAGTTCGAGTGGAGGTGAATCTGATTTTATTCAACAGCTGCCCATTATATAAATTAAGAATCAAAAAATGTTTGAGGTGTTGGACAAAGAGTTTAGTATGAAGTTAGTATTAAGAGTTACACAACTAAAGCATTGTATTCGCCGCTGATGGTGGTGTGATTAAAGCGTGTTTGGAAAACTCTGTCTGTGACTATTAGGAAACAAATAATGTCACGTTGATTCTCAGCCAACAATCAATTTCAAGTCCCGTTTCCTGTTTTGAGCTCAGTTTGAGTTTTTACATAAAATTTGTTCGGGAAATGACATACATTCGATATACTGTGTCATCGTTCATCGATGAGAAAATTGTCATTTAAAAGCAACTTACCCAACATCATCCATGATGCAGCCTGACCAACGGTCATCACACTTGCATTCACCTGGGGGGAAAGAAAAAAAACCCCACGTAGATATCTTTTAATAATGCGTAGAAAATAAACTTGAAAATGAGTTTGTGTGGTGAAAGGAGCACATGAAAAAAAGAAAAACACTTATGATGGTTTAACTATGTACCATTGAGGATCCTCTTCTTGTCTGAGAAGATGCCAATGTTCTGTCCAAGAGACTGAGCGAGGGTTATGGCCATCTCATCTGTTTTCCCATACTGATGAAGAGGGGCAGAGAAAGAAACGGCAGACAGAGACAGAGGATAAAATATATATTATTTCAGTCAAAAGAGAAGACTTGTGTCATAAAAGAGCTTACTGAGGCATCTACTAATAACAATCATACTGACACATAAAGTAGAATCATAGATAATAAACGGTTGAAAGAATAAAACATCAGTGTCTAATGCATGCGTTTACTCTTTCCTAATTGGCCAGCAGAAGAGGGATGTTGTTGACAGGCTTGGAAGGACCTCATGCATTTCCGGCTCATGACTCACCTCATTCACGCCCCCTCCTTTCGTGAGAGAGCAAACTCCTCCCATGTAGGAAGCTCCACCCCAGCTGCTATGAAAGCGATTCCCTCTGATAAAGTGTGAAAACGACGTGTTTCAGTCAAAGAAAATAAATGTCATCGAGCACAAAAAGTTGCGCAAGAAAAATCCTTTCTGATGATCAGACTTACGAGAAGAGGTGAACAGAGTCGCATTTCTCCTTGATGAAGTCTTTTCTGTACTTCATGAACTCCTTCAGGGTCACCATGGGGTCGTCGTCGATGTTGAACTTGTTGTCGGCTGACCAGGTTTCCATGGCGACCAGCACAATACGCGTATTAAGCTGTTCCTTGAAAATCTGGGGAAGGTAAAGGAGTATTATTATCTGTGTGTTATCGTTTGACATATATTCAAAAGTTGTTGGGTAAAATTAAAATCAATCATCAAATGATGATATCAACACCGATAGGTTTAAATTTCATCATCATCAGCTGTTCATTAAGACAGCCAGTGAGCGTGATTAGTGTGACCCCGCCCCTGGACAACAGCACATGACAGGCGGCTATACAGAGACAGCCAGAGTAACCGTCTGAAGGACAAAGCTGGAGCAAACTGGATGGCAAAGAATAATATTTGCTTTCATAAGAGGGAAATCTACTGGGGTCTCGGGCCCGGACACACACACACACTGAAGGAGAGGACGAGAGCAAACGTCCTCTTCCTTGCAGCTGGATGCCAAGAGCCTTGCGACAAACCTGACAGGGCAGGGAGGCAGCCGTCAGTGATATGCGACACTATCTGTCTCTATTTGTGCACATTAAGAGGCGTCCCAGGCCAGCTAGTGGGAAGCAAACAATTAAAGCCGTTGCAGACAGTGAGTCTGCAACGGGGCTGGATCTATGCGGCATTTCTAAAAAAAAAAAAAAAAAAACATTAGGCTGCTCACGCACATCAACCTACGACTACGCTTTACGCTGCTTTTTGTGGCAGGACCTTCCTCTGTCCTTGTTTTCTACATCACTCTACTCTCTTTGCTTACCAATGACAACGGCAGTGTGGAAAAAGTAGTATCGCCTTAGGCACTACAGAAATGATGAACCCAAATTGCCAATTTGGGTTTGGCAGTTGTGTATATATCATCACACATTCTTTTTTTTTAAAGGCAATAACAGTGTTACCTTGGATTCAATATCACACAATGACAAGTCAAATCAAATTAAAATAAGTCACTGTATTCTCCATCAACAAATTTGATTGGACACGTCTATAAATGCATCAGTTGAAATAAACGGCTCATTGATATTACAGTTCTATTTTGGGGATGTTGATTTAAAAAATATATATATATAGTATATATGATATATACTATATATATAGTATATATAATAAAACAGCCAAAGGACATTGTTTGTGGCACCCTGTGCGGGTATTTGTTTGCAAAAGGAAAGACTATAGAAAGATATATAAAAATACATATCTGTCTGTATGTTCATATGTACCGTAACTAACAGGTAATTGATATACCCTTTGGATTGCTCAAGTGATGTGCCTGCTATCCAGGCCTCTATGGCTGCATGGCGCACACTGGGCTGAAAGACAACTCTATTGGTACATGGAAATCGATGTGTACTTCCTAAATAGAGCCTCCTTCATATGATCATCTTCAAGGGCACAATAAAAAAGAGTGTCCTTCCCCCGGCTTCACCAGCCGATCAGTTTACAGATGTGACCCGGTAGCAGGTCAGATTTCAGTCACGCAGCACACAGATGGGGCCACAAATGATCAAACATTGCAAGATGTGCCTCGGCTCTGTCGGAATGTCAGTGCTGCCTCAGTCCTCTGACCCCTGAAAACTCATCACTGCCCGAGAGGTTTTAAATGGAGCGTGTGAGGTTGGTTAAATGAGAAATCAGTGCAACGTGTGCTCGGCTTCAATACGAGGGAGTGCTTGCGGCAGGCTTTCCAAGAAGAGGATCAATACAATTCTTACCATGTCAGCCATATTGACCACTGACTTAGCATAGTTGTTTGTGTGCCCAACGGAAAGCCGATGCTTCTTATACTGGGGAGAGACACAGAGAGACGGAGAGGAAACAACTGAACGAACGATCCATAATCTGGAACAAACTCATTTTACGCTATTTGAATGTACAAAAGGAGCAGTGCCTGCACATTTGTCCCAAACATCAATGACATTGTGAATAAGACAAATTCAGTCCCAGTGGAGCTACGCCGGACACATTTGGATGTAAACATTTTCTGTTATATGGACATTGCGGGGAGTTTGTGGCGTGACTCGCGAGTACAAGCACTTTTAAAGTGCTGACTCTTGGCCGTACCAGCATCTTACACTGAGCTCTCAGCAATTCACAGTCTTATCGTGATATTCGATATTTTCCATATCATCAACAAATTCCATGAAAAGACCTAGAGGGGTAAATGTGCAGTTTACACAATTCCTCTTTGTCATGTTTGATGATTTATTACCCATATGTGGGTAATAAATGATTTGAAAGTGCAGACACTGTCAACATAAACACAAGCCCATTTCTAGCTTCACAGTAATACATATATAACATTATCATTATTGTTTTAAAGTATATTTGATCAAATTGGTATATTCATAATGAATGTAGTCAGAATATTACCATTAAATGGTCATTGATCACCATCAACTCAATGTATTTGGTCTCATCCTCCACACTGTGCGACACATGTGGAGCCTGAGGGGGAAACGACATAGTTAAATCATACACACAGACACAGATTTTTTTTTTCCCCTAAACAATACTTTGCATATCGAGGATCATTCCAGAAAGCACACACAGTAAACACAACGATGAACTCATGTCTCTTTTGTCGCCGAGAGAGACAGCAAATCAGAACAGAACTTTGCGAGATCTAAAGTAATAGTACTTGTGTACGCCATATTCCAAATAAAGATGAGAGCAGCTGAGGACTCAGAGACAAACAGATTTAGATAAGACAAGGCAAGGCTGCAACCACCATCTAATCATCAGGAACATATTTCATGGAAAAGAGTAGGAGGAGAAGACGGGGAAAAAGGATGGAGATGATGTGTGGGAGGGAACAGCGCCTACAGGCGGGATGCAGCCATCACGTTGTCCTTATCCTTATCCTTACACAAACTGCAACACAAACTGAGGTCAGCATGAGCGCATCAGCATCCCTCTGGTCGTGACAATGAGTCATACCTGTCTCTTTTTTCTCCGGTGAACAACTTTTGAGCCGGGAAACGGAGGGCTGGGAAAAGGCGGCTCTGGCAGATCACCTAGGAAACGGAAACAAGTGGCTTAACGTGTATGAATGCACGTCTAAAAAAACACAACGTTTGACATTTATTCACATGGCAGGGAATCAAATTGTCCCTCAAGTCGTCGGTCACCCTCTTACCGTTGAGGAAGTCTTGAAATCCATCTTGCCCTGCAGATTTATATATCATGTGAATGCGGACGTCTCCCTGGAACACACAAAAAGAGGAAGTCAATCACATCGACCAGTGACACAGGTTGTAACCAAAATGTCGAATATGCGGACTTATACTTGCTTTTACTAGACACACATTCAAAGCTGCATTTTTATTTGTCACACAGACTAAAGGAAATGACAAGAGCATCATCAAATAGAAAACAAACAGAGACACATGAGCCGCTACCGACGCCCCTCAGGCAGAATACTGGATGTCCTCTATAACGTTACAGAATAGTTTGCTGCCACTCTACTTGGTTTTTAATTTACCATCTATAGTCAACATCATCACGGTACTTTCAGGCCCAATCTCATATTGATCCTTCCTCACCCGATTAGGTCATCAACCTGTGCTGCTGCCCAGTGCCCAACCTCTAACGGGATGCGTGCCCTGCGTCCGTTTCACGAAACGTTGCTCTGTGTTATGAGGAGCATGTTAAGGGTTAAGCCTCTGTGAGTCGTCGCTGAGGGGAGGGTCGTGCCATTGTTGTCCCGTTGACTCGTCCCGTTTGCGGATCTGAATCACCGAACCCCAGAGTAAAACCTCTGGGCTGAAGGGGGTACGGCAGGACCGAGCTGAGATGAAACGCATTCCGTGTAAACACGTTTAAACTGCTGGAATCACACGGTACTGTGTTTACTCTCTGTACACTGCGGTTCAGCAACAGGTTGCACCCATGCTAACTTGTAGGCTAGCTACAAGCTAGCTGGCTAATCCAACGCACAATTTGAATGTTATTTGCTTTCTCGGCTATCTGTTTGTGTACTAAGCAACTTCTGTATGACGGCCAACATAGCTGTCGATAAATGCTGCTTTAAAAAAAAAGTTTTAGAGTAAGAGCCGGGTAATCGACTAACAGAGCTAACCCACTGTCGCCAGTGTGTCCGACTCTCGCCAGATAGTTAGCTAGCGGGCTAAGCTACCTGAAACTATGTAAAGTGTAATAACAGCTTCCTTACATTCCAACTAACACTTATCAGTCATAGTGTGACATTAATGACTTACAGTATCCAGTATTTCATTTATTTTGTTGTTTGGTCAACGCTTTACCATTTAACTCTTCTGGTGGATCTTAGACTCAACGTTACCATGTTGACTGCACAAATAAATGAAGTAATATATTATATTGTACTTGTTTCTCTATTTAATAACATACTATTGTTTGCCGTAATATTTGAAAAGAACGGAAACTGTGCTACAAAAAAAGGGAATACACAACAGATGGGAACAAGCTTTAGTAAAAAAATAAAAAACATTTTGAGGATGAGTTCTAGGGAGATGCAGAATCTGTAAGACTCAGATCTTCATACAGAGCTGAGGAGCATGAACTGTTAAAAAGCCGGATTTGATTGAATTTGCAACCAGCATACACTGTGTCATAGACATCTCTAAGAGCCTTGTCTGAGACTTAGTGAGTCACGTAAATCCACTGCAGGAATGACTAGTTAACAGTGAGTTAAGTGGCCACAGCAAGGGTGACAAATAGACTGTTAGACTATTTTAAGAGTATAAAATCACATTAAATACGCCAAATTGTTAACTCAATGATATTATACGAATGAAGTAGCAATACATGGGGAATACATGGTTGGCATGCATGCTGTCACCAATGGAAAGCTCAAGGGTGTCATTCAATTGTTTATTGTTGAGATGCACCGTCTTTTGCGCCACACACCACTATGGGCAATTTTGCTCCGCAAACTCGGCCATCAAGTCATTCCTGCTTTGTTTGCTAATGAAATGAGACCATTGTTTCTGTGGGACAGCAGATATTGGGTCAACTACACTGTGCTGAATAGGAATACGGGAGGGAGGGGGGGGGGTCCCATTGCTAGGTCAGTCTGTGGCACAGTTAGCTTAATTTGGTAGTAATGGGGACATTCAAAAAAAAAAAAAACTTGTGTAACCATTTATATTTCCCATGACCGGGAGTCTCTTTGTATACAGAAGAAGTATGCACTTCTTCTACTACCACTTTCTGTCTAACTCCCTCACTTCACCCACCCAAACAGGAACTCTCCTTTTTGGCCTCAGTTCCCGTCGGCACCCCGCAACCATGTCGTGCCGGGACATCCACGCCACCAACGCCTTTTCCTTCATCATTGCCTTCGTGTCTGTGGGAGGGCTCGCCGTGGCGACCATCATCCCGCAGTGGCGCGTCACAAGGCTGGTCAGCTTCAATCGCAACACCAAGAACATCAGCGTGTACGACGGGCTCTGGGCTAAGTGCGTGAAACAGGACGGCTATTCGGGATGCTACTACTATGACTCGGAGGTATTCGTCTAAGCGGCGTGCGCGCCTCTTACTTCTCACTACTTCTTTTTCTCTTTCCTTTTACGTTCAAAATGGTCCTGATAGGAATCACGTTTTTTTTCTTCTCACATTTGCAGTGGTACTCGAAAGTGGACCAGCTGGAGCTGCGGCTCCTGCAGTTCTGTCTGCCCGCGGGCCTGCTGTTCGGCTCGCTCGCCCTGCTCCTGTGCATGTCCGGGATGTGCAAGACCTGCTGCTGCTCGGACAAGCCCGAGCCAGACATCAAAACCCTCCGGTTCCTGGTCAACAGCGCAGGCTGTCACCTGGTGGCCGGGACCTTCCTATTCCTGGGCGGAGCCATTGCCCTCGCGCCCTCGGTGTGGTTCCTGTTCCGCACCAAGGAGCTGAACACCAGGCACCCCAACATGTTCTCCGATGGCTTCGCGGTGTATGTGGCCATAGGATGCTCGGGGGGGCTGATGCTGGCAGCGCTGCTGATGTTCATGTGGTACTGCATGTGTAAGAAGTTGCCTTCGCCCTTCTGGTTGCCTCTGCCCACCATGTCCACCTCCCTGTCCGCCCAGCCCCTCACTGCCAACGGATATCCTCCCTCCCCGGTGTACGGCCCTCAGCCCTTCCCGCCGCTGACCTGTCCCCCCGCCGTCATCGACACACAGCCCTATGCGCCATCTCAGGCCTACGCGCAAAGCGTGGTCGCCCCCGTGCCACCCCAGGTGTACATGTCTCAGATGTCTGCTCCAGATGGGTATGGGTCGGAGGTGGGGGTAAACCAGGCCTACGGCTACGCGCCCTCGCAGAGCTACGCGCCCTCGCAGAGCTACGCGCCCTCGCAGAGCTACGCGCCCTCGCAGAGCTACGCGCCCTCGCAAATCTACGCCCCTTCTCAGGGTTATGCAACCAGCTACGCCGGCCAACGCTACTCCAGCCGCTCACGGATGTCTGCCATAGAGATCGACATTCCCGTGCTGACCCAAGGAGAATAAGAGAAGAGAAGGCCCCTCCGCACGATGAAGCCACTTTGTCCTGTAACCACAGTTCGCTCACCACTGATAAAAACTAACTGAGTTTGATAGATGGAAGCAATAATACTGTATAAGAGCTTTTCACAGCCTCTGGAGTTCAGTCAGCCCAGGTCTGTGAATCACTGTTTATAGAAGATGAGAAGCAGTCGAAAGACACCTTAGACGTACTACATGAAGGATGACATTTAAAAAAAAAAAGATACTTAAGCACTGGACCAGACAACGTTGTACACAGCTTTGAATTATAGGAAGGGAAGACAATTATTTGCTGCCAAAATGCCTGAGAGGCACTTGAATATTTTGAAGATTACAATCACTACACCACATTTCCTCACCTGCTTAGGCAGCCAATGGACCGACTCACTAGTTACACGCAAACAGCTGCCAGCATTTAGTTGGGGCCTTTTTTCTATATTTTTTTATAAATCCCTACTTTGCCTTTCTATAAATGAAGACCTTATGTTTGCTGCCCAAAGGATATGTATCTGTTACTTATTTAAGTGGAACACATTTGGTTCACGTACATGTGATTTGTCAACTTTATGTAGGTCTTTTGTTGTTGCTACGGAGCAAACTCTCGCGCGTCACTGAACTTTACATTCTGTGTTTCTTAATATACAATTACTAACTCACGTGAATTGTTTGGATTGTCATTCTGCGCTGTGAAGAGCAGCAGTTACATTTTTTTTATGCACTAATGATGTGATACTCTGCTGCTTTACTTAGCCTTTGTTCACTGATTTTGTTTTGATGTTAGGCTTCTTAACAAATGGTTTCTTTTTTTGTTGCCGCAAATAAAGAGCATGGCGCCAAATGTGTTCAATGTTATGTCAGACACAGCAATGACAGGGATAATTATACTTTTCATCAGCTCAAAGTGACAGGTTATGTTTTACGGATTAATTGTAAAAAAGCAGTTGGATTATCAGATGAATATGCGACTAATGTTTTATTTTCCTTTGTTTTTAGTCATCTTTCATCTAAACCGGAAGGTTGATGTTAATGTTGGCAGGACCTGACACAACCAGAAGTTAGTCTGCTCAGGCGTGTTTGCCTATTGTGTTATGCTTGATGAGCATTGATCAAAATGATTATAAATAAAATTATCTTAATCTGCAGTGGTGAGGTTTATGATTCTGTAAATGTTTTTTTGTTATGCTGTCACCTTTTCTTGTTTTAGATAAAACATTAATCACCATGCATCTGCATACCTGTTTATGTGGAACAACTGCAAAACCAACTTACTGACTGCTTGGCCTTAATATTTGCAACAAAAACAGACTTAACAAATCCCACTCCTTTGGAAAGGAGTGGTGTGATGGTGTGCAGTCTCTCTGACCTGGCAAAAAGCTAAGAGGAACCTAAACGACACTTCAGCCAAACTGAAATAAATACTCATCTTCACATTTCCACATTATAACTTCAATAAAATCAATGGCCTGTGCAATTCTGTTTTCCCAGAAAGGTCCCCTCTGTAATTCATTCACAAGAACCTAAATCACTGGGGCAATTCAGGATTGCTGCTCATATGTAACATATGTCACACTCGAGAGATGAACCGCAGTCAATTAGGAAAAGTGAGAACTCCATTAAAGTCCAGCTTTTAGCAGTCAAGTGCCTTGTTTAAATCTTTGATGTAGTCCAAGTCCAGTGTGGAAAGTGACAATTATAATTGGAACAAACTCCTGCTTCGATTTGACACCGTTATGTTAGCTGCTGATGATTATTAATAAGATAATTAAAAGAATTGAGTGCATGTGGCTTTTTTTTTTTTTTTTTATTCTACATACGCACACACGCTCTCGCACTCTCATTTGCCGTGGCAGCTGAATTAACTGTTAGCAAAGCGTTTTCTTGACAAAGGCTGCCTTTGTTCTCTCCAGATCATCTTAACCAGCCAGGCATGTCACTCAAGAAATACACACACAACATATAGACTTTACAGGGTGTGTGTGTGTGTGTGTGTGTGTGTGTGTAGTGATGGAGATTAAGGGTCTCAGCACAGATGGCCCTCATACGTCGTGATACAAAGAGACAGGGGCGGGGCCTGGGTTGCCAAGGGAGACGGTACCTCAGACACAGACCGCTGGCTCATGAATATAAAGCAGTGAGGGGGAACACTTTTTTTTTTATTCCTGCACGCATGTCTCTGCATGTGTGAACGAACTGGTCCGGGTTTAGAAATACGACGTTGGCTTAACACCAAAGGGAGACCCACCCCCCCCTTTTTTTATTTATTTTTTTATTTGCGATAAAGTCCCGGCTTGTGCTGATGTAAAAAAAAAAAAAAATATTTGGCACTCGGCGAAAACAACCCCCGCCCTACAACCTGCCATCACTCCCCATCAACACACCCCTCATTTCTTCCCCCTCCAAATCCCCACCCCCCTGTATATCTCAGGACACCTATCCCCAGCCTCCCCTCATCCTGTTCCTGCAGGTCAATCACTCCAGTTATGGACAGCACAAGGTAGGTTGGAGGTCCGCGAGGCTTTTACAATACAATGCCGGGATGTCAATAGACAATAGACACAATTTTAAGGGATGAAATGCGAAAAAGATTTTTTTTTCCAACATGAAAAAGCGGCAGGCAATTGTTGTGAGCGTTGCGGTTATGTGCAAACAGCAAGAGCCGCTGGGTCGGAGCCACGGCCTCCCTGAGGTGCAGGTGGTGCTGGAAAGTGGTCAAGGAAAAATGAAACTGCTCAGCAGATGGTGTTTTTTTTTGTATATGCAAGCAAGGAGCACACATCCTGCAAACACAGACACAGACACACACACAGACACACACACACACACACACACACACACACACACACACACACACACACACACACACACACACACACCAAACACACACACACACACACACACACACACACAAATAGGCACTCAACTATAATTTTGGCCCTCTGTGTTGCTAGCTACTGTACTCCCCCTATTTACGCAATACTAACGAGACACTTTACAGTCAGTTCAGCTGTAGATGACGAGAGCTGCTCGTTCAGGACCCACTCAGCAAAATGTCCGTCATAACTTTTTCTGGCTTGGCGGAAGAAGGGCAGATGGATTCACCATATGGCCAACAGGACTCATGACCCCACCCCCCCCCCACACACACACACACACACACACACACTTTTTTTTTCCAACATGAAAAAGCGGCAGGCAATTGTTGTGAGCGTTGCGGTTATGTGCAAACAGCAAGAGCCGCTGGGTCGGAGCCACGGCCTCCCTGAGGTGCAGGTGGTGCTGGAAAGTGGTCAAGGAAAAATGAAACTGCTCAGCAGATGGTGTTTTTTTTTGTATATGCAAGCAAGGAGCACACATCCTGCAAACACACACACACACACACACACACACACACAAATAGGCACTCAACTATAATTTTGGCCCTCTGTGTTGCTAGCTACTGTACTCCCCCTATTTACGCAATACTAACGAGACACTTTACAGTCAGTTCAGCTGTAGATGACGAGAGCTGCTCGTTCAGGACCCACTCAGCAAAATGTCCGTCATAACTTTTTCTGGCTTGGCGGAAGAAGGGCAGATGGATTCACCATATGGCCAACAGGACTCATGCTGACTCTCTATCTCAACACCCCCCCCCCCCCACCCACACACACACACCCCCCCACACACACACACACACACACACACGCACACACCCACCCACACCCCACTTCACGATGATTTTCAACCAGATCATAATGCTGTACTAAAAGATAAAGAGGGATAGGGATGTGTTATGGTATATGTTTCAGGATATAGCAAGAACACGAGAGGGCATAGAACCTTTTAAAAAGGATAACCTGCAAAAAAAAACCCAAAACAAAAAAACTCACAGCACTTTATCTCACTGTGCGTGTGGGTCTGTGTGTTTATGTGTACGTGTGTGTGCGCGCGGATACACAGGATACATGGAGAGCACTTTGGTCGTTGCAGCTGTGCGTCTGTCTGAGCAAAATGAGAGAATGACTCGCACATCAAGCGGACCGTCATAGAGACAACGGGAGACTGTAGACTGTGAGTGAAATGGAGAAGAAGACAGGCCGAGCGAGACGCAGGAAGAGAGAGAGAGAGAGAGAGTCAATGTGGACCGTCACCCGAGGGGACCAGACATCCAGAGCTCAGTGCTGACCGGCTGACAGCCACCGCACCGCTGAGCAGTCCCCAGCATTATCATGCAGACAGGATTCCCCTGACGGGCGAGCCCAAGCCACCGGCGCCTGTGTTTGCCAAAAACACATCAGCGCTTCCACCACAGTATGGACAACCTTGCTTTATAAACACTTTATAAAAGAAGCACAGATCTTTGCGTCCAGATGAGACGGGGCGTTTCACCATGCAGAGTTGAAAGGGCCCATTTTGTCGACAGGAAAAGAAAAGAAGCGTTTCTAATGTGTGGTGGTTGAGGGGTACTTGTATCTTTCATTTTGAGTCCACTTAGTCCCAGCGCAGATTGAAAAGAACTAACTCCAAATGAAAGTCGTGCTTTTGAAACGTTAAAGGGCCCCTTTGAAGTTTATGATATCAATTATTACGTTATTGGACCGATATTGACGAGGCATTGAAATATAAAAGTAGAATCTTGATGTTGTTAAAACATGCATTTATATATATATATATATATATTCTGTGCTATGAATCTGTATAAACCGTTATAAATCGGTTCCACAATAAACTATTTAATATGATTGTATGTTTTGTATGTCCGATCTACAAAGTAGAAAGTCACTAAGGACAAATTCTGCTTATTAAGAAGCATAAAGTAGCCTAAAATTAGTCAGTAGATGAATATATCATTTTTTACTGTTTTTGGCCCATCACTTGAGGAGAAAACCCCTTCTGTTGAAAAATAAATTTGGTGTTTTTCCGATAGTAAAGTACACCGAGTACACAGTTTACTGTATATGTGTACTGGAGTTCAGGTATACCTACCTATGTTTGTTTCTCCCTCTCGCTCTCTCACAAGGCTTGAATAATTTAGTTTCTCCAGAAAACGTAGGAGAGGAAGGACAGAGGCAGAGAGATAAAGAGGAGGCCCAAAAAAGAAAAGAAGGCGTGGGAGGCAGGAGAGAGGTGCCACACCGATTCGGTCCGTCTTTTATCAAATGAAGAACTGCATTCATCATTTCCTCATTATTAGATATCTGCGATATACTGTGGCAACTGCCATTTCAAACGAATAGTTTCCTCTGTTGCAGTTATAGGAATTTAATTAGATAGATCTTACTAATGATTGTGTTCTTTTTTTTTGTGTAGCTCATTGCCTCCTTCCTCCGCGTACCTGCCCCTACCTACGATCAGCCCCTTCCTTTGTTGTTCACGTCAGTCCCTTCTATTCACTCTCTCTCGCCTCCACACAGCTGGAACGGTTAATGTCACCTGAGGGTGACTCTTCAGTCTGTGTGCCCGGCCGCTGCCACCAACATAAATGAACGCCTGTTGCAAACACACGCAAGTACACGTACACAGAGACAGAGAGTCGCTGACCCCTGTTACCTCGTCTTTTTTCGTCCCTCGCTGGCACACACCAGACACACTTCTTCTAGACTTTTTAATTAAACCAAAAAGAAAAGCCCACTTACACGCACGCACGCCTACACACACACACACACACACACGGACACAAACACACATCCTCATAGCGTCTTTAGACAATCACGCATCGGCCCTTGACTTGGGACCATAATGCCTGAAATTGTGTATCATCTAATCGGAGGAGGGTTTCGCTGCTGTCTGCTCCTCTCAGAACAATAGCAGACCCATGCATGAATCCGGTAATACCAGAAGAGCTATTCTCGTCTGCTGAGCACACAATCCTTTCACAAAGTACATTCCAACTCCTGCAGTTGCCAGGAGATCAGAGTTGTCTCCACCATTATCCGAATGAGACCTCAATTCTACCGCCTTGCGCACATGCACAGCCATGGATAGCCAGGTTGTTATTGTAATGTGCTCCGAGCACATTACCCCGGTCGGTGCCATTTGCACAACCAGAGGGTGTCTCTTGCCCCCTCTAATGACAATCTTCATGTCACGTGGAGCATCATGTTTGCGGAAAAAAATAAAATAAAAATTAAGAAAGGGGTCCAAACATAAGACAGCAATGATGTGCTCACTCATCACAACGCCAGCCTGACCTACAAACCACATGCTGCTATTCGGAGTGATCGGAAGATTGGGAACTAAGAGCTCTACGTGGCTGTAGGACGAAACCCAAAGTGGAGCAAACATAGAGTCGTGAAATAAGTGCATTGAGGAATCCAGGATGAATAGGATTCACATGAATAAGACGCATGTAACGTGACCAAGGGTTAACGATCATTTCCGTGGCAATTTGTGTCCACATTGATAAAGACGTATTTGAGATAATCTGATAGTGGAGTACCACAAACCACAACAGATTTTCTAACCAGGGACAAATCAACACAGGTCCAAAGTACACACGTTTCTTTCGTGCAGATTTGCGGAGTACTTACGTTGCTGCGGCCCTGTCCTCCGGGTTCAATCATGTAGGTGTGATTGCCATCGAAAAACATCCCACTAAAGGAGAAGAGAGGGAGAGATGGCAGGAGAGCGTGTCAGCGCAGATTCTTCGGTTTAATCATCACTAAATGCATCGGGATCCTCCTCAACTACAAAATCCTCACTGCTGTATTTGGCATATGTCCACTTTAGGAGGGAGGATGTAAAGCAAAAAGGTCATCCGATCACTTCTGAGATTCTCCCCACACAGCATAACTTAAAGGTCACCCAAAAGCCTCTCTCTCTAGAACACTAGAAGAGTTTGGGGCGGGTTAAGCCTGAGTTGCCATGACGTGGGTATCTTTGAAAAAATCACGTAAAACCATTGAGTGGAAAACATAAAGATTTCAGGTGAACACATGCATTTAAAATTGATTTAAAAAAAACACACACTACTGTAATGAATGAGGCCACGAAACACAGAGAGACGCCATGTGAACGAGAAATCTTTTTTTTTTTAAAGTCTCGTCCTTCGCTTCACAGTCGCTGAAGGTCCTCCTCGCAGCCCGCTGGCCTGCACACGTGCGCGTGTACAGCCACCGTCCGTTAATTAACTTTATCTGAAGCTTTTAGGAGATTGGTGGGGTCAAAATGTGAAGTCAGGAGGGTAAACACTGCAGGTACTCACAATCTGTCTTTTCTCCTGCAACTCTCTTTCTCTCTCTCTCTGAGCTGTTTTTATGGTCTTCCCGGCCTTCAGCCCATAATTCACCTTCAACACTGCCCCACAGTCCAACATTGCACTTACGGCAAATTGCACATGGAGAGAACAAGGTCTTTTGTTATGCCAGCGCGAGGCTGAATGTTGCGCGCAACTCTACAGTTGTACAGTACAAAATAAAACACCAGCTGTTCCTCTTAACTTAATGTTTTATCAGTTCCATCTCTATATATTTAAGGTCATTCTGCCTTGAGTTGACGAAAGAATCCCGAGTCCACTGGCTCAATACTTGAAAATACAATATCCCAAGGTGATACGCATTTTTTAGTCAGTATAATTTCACAAAAAAAGGACCGACTCAACCGGAAACATTCCTCATGTTGGGAAAGACAGAAAGACATGATGAACCCGGCGATGACACCATTTGAGGTTCCCAGCATTAGTGGGACGCCGGAGGGAAGCGGCTGCTGGGTTAATGTGGTGAGTTAATGTTCACGTGGTTCTTTTACGCGACACATTTGTGTATTTGCCTCTCACGGGTTAAAAGTGGACAGGGCTGATGACAGTAATGGTTGAGCCGCTGTCGGATAACAGTGTATCACATGACAAAGTGACAAAGGATCACTCATCCTGACTGGCAATCTGCAGCTCCCTTCGCCCCCCCCCCACGCAGCCGTCGAGGGATTTATTTATTTTTGCCCATATCTTATCTTTACCAGATGCCTTACTGATTTGGTTCTCGCTCTCTCTGGTCTTGTCCCAGTGTGAAGATTTCAACGAGCTCCAAGGTGACCAGACAGATAAATCCCAGAATGATTAACCAATGCATTTTCCCTTTCATCAAATGTGTGGGACTTGAATGACGCCTCACACAGGAACCGGAGTCAATAGTGCGCGGTCTATGCCCCTTTTGATGCATGTAGCCAAGATACCTATTCCTCCGTGTATAGCTAATAGCAGTATTGCATTGCGGGGTAATGTTTCTCTGGGAGTGAGAGAGCAGAATATATATATTATGTATGGTAAAAACCTGACTCAGCATAAGGGAAACATCCTCTCCTTAATGTCTAAACACGCCCCCCCACACCGCAATGCTCGCCCTCCCATTGTTTCTATATAAACCCGATGAGCATGTGCTCGCACGCGCACACCCACGCACACTCGAGCGCATGCACACAAACACACGTTCACAGGGCATATGGTCTCACTCCGGCCTCCTCGTGTCAGTGACTGCAAGCCCTCTCCTCAAAAATAATAAAAGTAAGCAGGAAAGCAACTTCCTAGCACGATATCACAACGAGCCAAATTTGAATAAGTTATGGCCTAAGCGTCATTATTTGTCGTGCACGCTGTACCATCATTTGCTGCGCTCACATATTTCACAACATGTTGCCACTATCACAGGAAACATGCAAACATTATTAAAAAGCCCGAGCTTGGTTATGCTCACTTTCAACAATGTTTAGACGTGAACTCTATACTTTACTCCTGTTACAGCCAGAGGCTTTATAAAATATATATATATATATATATATTTTTTTTTTTTTGTTTGTTTATAAAAATAAATTTTTTTTTTTGTGTTTGTTTTTTTTTTGTTTGTTTAGTTTTTTTTTTGTTTGTTTTCTCGCCAAGAACTTTTTTCAAAGAGAAATCATTGGTATCCAATATAAAATGTCTGGTGATCACAAGCCCAACACTGTTTCTTTTCCTCCTTGCAATTACTTTTTAAGGCACATAAATAAAGAATGTAAAAAGCAGCAACACACAAAAAAAGCCAGAGGTTTTATCAGGGCAGTGAGGGGTTTTTCCTCTAATGTTCACAGTTTTTTTTTTTACGGCGAGTAAATGTATGCCGACAACTAAATAAGCCCGCATGCTCATGTCTTCCAATTACTTATTCATATGTGCCTTTTTGATTATATAAGCGGTACATTTTCCACAAACTATTACATCACATATGACTTGCAGGACGGTCTTGTCTTGTCTTCATATACAGAGCAACAAACACACGAAACTCGTACAACACAAATAATGTACATTGTACTCTTCCCGGCAAGCCTTGCTTCTGACCCGTCTCTCTCTGATGGGACAAGTGCTGTTTTAGAGTGCAACAGCTAAAAATAACACCAGGGAGGAGAGGAGAGGCCTGAGCAGCACCTGTCTGAGTGAATGATAATCTGTGCACCGAAAGATGCAGACAGACAGAGGAGGGCTGGCTAAAACTAATTACACTGACCTAACAGGTCAATGGGGGCGAGTTACCAGGACCTGGACGCACAGCATTGAGAAATGTTGGCATACAAAACACACACACACACACGTGAAGTCATAAAGACATAATATGTGTACTTACTGCAGTCCATGACACGTTGAGAGAGCCACGAAGGAACGAGGAATGTCCCTGACCTTCCCCTGGTAGTAGCAGTGCTCTCCTCCCTACGAGCGAAACACACACACACACACACACACAGGTTAAAAATCACACAACCGCTCAAAGAGTCACGCCAACAACATTCCGCTGTCTGCAGTCATTAATATTTTCCATTAGTAAATTGGCCCGGAGTGATCGATCACTCGGAACTATTTTGCGGCGCTTGCGGCGCGCACGCACACACACGCATAGTGCAAGCGTTACTGCAGATGTGTGCTTTGTGTTTGTGTGGTATTTTGCACATTGTCGTACCATTAACATCCTTCCCTCACCGTGTTAACAGCTCTACATCTTTTTTTTTTTTTTTTTCTTTTTCCAACTCCTCCCCTACGGAAAGCCACAGCATGGGCCGCACGCAATACATTTTCCATCTCCTCTACCGCTGACCGCCAACCACTGCTCATTCGCCGTCTTCACTCTGTATCCCCGATCCGTCTATCGGCACTGTGTGTGCCGAGTGTGTATCGTCCTCCCTCCGCCAGCGCAAACGCACATTTATTTTCTATAGACGTGTATGATGTCTAAGTGTCTAAGTGCTCTGCAGGCCATCTCTTCCTGGTCCACTTCTCGCTGCCTCACGGCCATTAGGCAGGAAGCTGGTCTCCCTGAGGAAACGCAGCTTTTATCCGTGGATCAATTTCTGGTGCCGCGCACAGCAACGCTGCTTCTGCCTCCGCGTCCGCCTTATTGGTTCGTGTGAGGATGCTTTCTTTTTTTTTTTTTTGTTGTTCTCATTGAACTACAACCGTTTATTTGTGCTGCTTCGACAGGCCCCAGGCTGGGGGGGGGGGGGGGGGGGGGGGGGGGGGCCTTCCAGAGGATTGTGAAACATGGCAGATGTGCAGTTTGCACGCGAGCGTTTCATGCTGCAACAGGAAAAACAAACCCTTTCCAAAACTCTGAGCTTTTCCACTTCACTGGAAGCTAAACGAGAGAGAGAGAGAGAGCCCGGCATCAACTGTGGAAAACAAACCAAAATGACACCAGAATTGGGTGGACGTGTGTGGATTATACAAAAGGCCAATGCTTGGAGAGAGGTAGCTAGAGAGTCGAAATGATGAGAGAGTGAAGGTGAGGGAGAAAAAGGAGCTATTTATAAGCTGTGCTGCGCTCCACTATCTCAGCGTCTCTATTCCTCCCGTCGACCTGAACCTTCAGCGCCACTTCTCATCAAAGCCAGAAAGCACCCAAAACCGAGTGGCGTGCGTGTGAGGGTGTGTGTGTGTGTGTGTGTGTGTGTGTGTGTGAGTGTGTGTGTCTGAGTGTGTGTCCTGAGACCCATAAAATAGGAAATAGTCATCTCATTTGAACCCAATAATGTACAAGGAAAAGGTTGAGAACGCTTTTTGATGAGAGTAGGTCCAGAATATGTACCGCATCCGGATGAATCGAGAAATGCTAAATAACATATAAAAATACGAATGGACAATGTACGTTCTAGCCTTTTTCCTTTCATCTACTCAATGCAATTGATGAACAACACCTTTTTACAAGCTTTGTTGTGCACAAAAACAGTTGAACAACCGTAATGCTACATTCAGGTTCTTTACTCACACCCTCCTGGAACCTTATTCGAAGTCTACAGTGAACAGAGAACCAAACAGGGGGCTCCCTCATAGTAACCTTTCTGAACGGCAGCAATCAAAGGGGCTTCGTCAGTTCTAATTCTTTCCGCTACTTGAAAAGAAAAAAGCGCACCATCAGAATCAGCAGAGAGAGCATACGCTGGATATCCACAGAGGGAAGTCATTCAAAGAAAGGTTGCTCTCTCATAAGTTCCATAATTACGAGTGACCATATCGTACCATATGTGGTGTAATAATTTGGATCATTCTCTGTCGAGTATTTAATATCGGACTAATCTGCTGCTTAGCTGAGCAAATCCTGACCATTATAATCCTCGCACTTATGTGCTGTGTAACATGACACCGCCGTGGGTGACCCGTCACTGAAGTCCAGATTTTCAGGGGATTAAAAGACTAATCTTAATCGCGCGTTCGTTAAAAGGTTCAAGTGCCATCCACAGATCCCCTTACCCGGAGACCTGAGCTGAGTGTCGACGGGTCATGGCTTCTCCCAGTGCCAACGAGCTCCCTGAATAACCAGCGAGCGGCTCAGTGAGGGAGAAGAAGCTGCAGGGTCCACACGAAAGTGCAGCTGAGGACACGTATTCAGTGGTGATGATTCAGACGCGTGGTGGGTCTGATGCGGCGCACGTGTATCTCTATCCGTGGCCGACTGAACACGTGTCACATATGCACCTAAAATAAAAATGTAATCGCTACACGTGACTTATTTTCCTTTTACAAGGAGTCTGGGAGGTCTAGAGACACTTTTCTTAACCATGTCATCACTTCCTTTTTTTTCCTCTTGGGGGCAGAGTAGAAAGCAATGAACACAAAATTGGCATAATACATTATTATTATTATTATTATTATTATTATTATTATATACAGAACTGCATTTAGGATTCCCTGAGGATTTATCCCTATAAATAACATCTTTTATAATACACAGCCATTTGAACAATTGTTGATATAACAAATATTGATTACACCCACTGTGTTTGAAACATTTGGAACCACCTGGTTGAGAGCTGAACACAATGCAAACTGGACTTTCCTAACATTTGAACGCAATGTGTTCCTAATGCACTTAGAACTCATGAGGCTCTTAATGTCAAGGCCCGGGCACCATAACGACACTGCAGCTTTCATTTGTTTTGTAAAAAGTACAATGGTACGATTAAAAAGCGCGTATAATTGTGAGCAGAATCTTACACTGGTGATGACAGCCTTCCCTTTTCCGGATAAATGCCTTTCCACGTAGCCCGAAGACAGCAGGTCACTGGGAACAGAGAGAAAAAATAAAGAAATATTAAAGTTAGAAAAGGTTTCTTTCATTTCAGTGTCACTGAGTTATTTGAGCATCGAGCACAGAGAGCTTCAGAGGATGAGACCAGCTCATTATGGCCAGCGTACAGGGACAAGGCTATTTCCTGCGCACAAACACAGTTCTAAAAATTCAGCCTTCGAGCAACTGTCTGGTGTGTGGGTGTGTGTGTGTGTGTGTGTGTGTGTCTATCAGACCGGCGAAGGACAAGTGAAGGTCTGAGAGCACCAAAAGAAGTGACACGAGCAGAATAGGAAAGAGGCAGCATCGAAATTGAGAGACAAAGAAAGAGAAACAGTGGCGTAAATAAGAGCAATGTATGTGTGTGTGCTTTCTCAGCAGAGCTGGACCCCAAGGATTCCTGCGGAGGTACACACTGCAGGCCCAATCTGAGACAGAGATGTTTGAGCTTTAGTGCACAAGCACAGCATAACCTCCACACCACACACACACACACAAATACACATAAATGACAGAGTGAGAGCAATGTGGCACATGCATGAAATTGTGTCCCTTGCGCCTAATTCCCAAAATAATAGAGTTAAAACGTTTAGTCTCTTATCACACAAAAGGGTGACCTGAACATGGAAATACACACATGCACACACGCACACGAGGAGACACAGACAGACACACACACAGACGCAGACGCACAAACGCACACACGCACGCACGCACACGGAGGAGACACACACGCACAAACATTTATTGACATTCATTCAAAAAAGTGTAGGAGTGTGCAAATATCCAAGACCGTTTTGACACCAGCGCCATATTCAGCAGTGCCAGAGCCGACCGTAATCAGGGTGAAATCAATCACAATTCTAAACT
Source organism: Colistium nudipinnis (assembly GCA_016785305.1). Taxonomy (NCBI): domain Eukaryota; kingdom Metazoa; phylum Chordata; class Actinopteri; order Pleuronectiformes; family Rhombosoleidae; genus Colistium; species Colistium nudipinnis. The sequence goes on along the minus strand of JAFBJU010016734.1, from coordinate 393,180 downwards.
ACTCATTTAGGCTTCATAGTTACAAGTTGTCTAACTCTTCCAGGAAACCCTCTCACAAAACTTGCTTTAAAATACCTATATTTTTTTTTATTTCTACGTCTACCCACAGCACTCAGTATTAATAGCTCTCCATCACCATTTCAAAAACAGTGATCTCCCTGTCAGAAGGAACAACCGCGGCGTTCAAAGCCAAACAAAATCAGACCCCTGTAATGAGTCATAATAAGACGGCTGACAAGAAATGATTCCATTTAGAAAGGCAGACATATCATTGACTCTATTTCCAACGAGCTTTATTCTAGAGGGGGCGGAGGTTTTCCTAACGTGATAAAGCGCACATAATTCATGCGAAAAAGGCCTGACAACAGCGCACGGACTCGCGCGCTGTCAGAAGGAACAACCGCGGCGTTCAAAGCCAAACAAAATCAGACCCCTGTAATGAGTCATAATAAGACGGCTGACAAGAAATGATTCCATTTAGAAAGGCAGACATATCATTGACTCTATTTCCAACGAGCTTTATTCTAGAGGGGGCGGAGGTTTTCCTAACGTGATAAAGCGCACATAATTCATGCGAAAAAGGCCTGACAACAGCGCACGGACTCACGCGCACACAGGGAAAAGAGGATGCTCTCTAAGATGACTAATAGGCAGTTTGCAATGGCCATAAAAAAAAAAACTTGCAGGGAAAGTGGAGAGAGAGAGAGAGAGAGAGAGAGAGAGAGAGAGAGAGGGTGAGATAAAATGGAAAGGGGGAGGGACGCGGAAGATAAAGAAACGGTGTGCGCTAAAAACATGGAGGAACAAGGTGAAACACGGAGCTGAGGGGCCTGAGCAGATATCCCATCAGGCACCGTGATGAAACCTCCACCCCAAAGTGATTTCTAACCACAGGCAACCCCCGCCCCCCCATTCAACCCACCTCACCAGACATAAAACACAGCGCAAATTATACACTCCATGACTCGGGAGACGCAGACAACATTTGATGAACATTTTTGCATCAAAAGAGCTGCCATCCACCCATTCACACACTTCCCGTGATGAAGACGTACGGCGTCCCCGGGGTCGCGGCCGGGCGCCGTCGGCCTTTGTTCTGCAGGGACGTGTGTTGGAAAGATTCAGAGCTCGTGATCTGTATCCAGCCCGGGAGCTGAGTGAGCCCAGACGGAGGGGAGCGGGCTGGGGCAGGGGGCGGTGTTGGGTGGGGGGGGGGGGTGCAAGCAAAGAGCATACTGAGGCCGGGGGGGGGGGGGGGGGGGGGGGGGGGGGGGGGGGGGGGTGCAAGCAAAGAGCATACTGAGGCCGCATGGCAGACACACTGGCCTCTAATGGAGGACGCCGATAACAGATTTCAGCTTTAATTGTTGGGGGATTTAAATAATTTATTTGACAGACAAAGACGCAAACTCAGCCTCGACCCCAGCCCCCACTCTGATGCACGCTAAGAGAGAGAGGGGCCCACTCTGATGCACGCTAAGAGAGAGAGGGGGGGGGGGGGAGAGAGACACCCTCTCTTCCTGTCAATACGCAGAGGCATGTGTATGAATCTGTGTAGTTCCACTCTGATAGGCAAACAAACATAAAAGACACTGTGGACATAAACACTGAAGACTTTGAGCATAAACGATGATCAGGCGGTTTGCAGTTGATTAATGAGGGGAAATAGAGACGCGAGAGATAAGAAAAACTGATTTATGCTTTTAATTTTTTTTTTTTTTAATTATTGCAACATTTTAGCCCCAACGTCGACAGTGTGCGAATGGCACAAGTGTTCTACCTCATGTCAGACATATTTCTCTGGCATCTGGCACCTCTGCGCCGAACAGACGCGAGGCCCGAAACCGACCGTTTTTCTGTCCAATACCGTGTCTGTCTCTCATTCTCTCCGCTCGTCGGGTTTTTAAATACGCGCCCAGCTGTCAATCAAGCCTGGAGGAGATGTCAGCGGCGCATCCACAGACGCTGCACTTTCCGTTCAACATTTCACGAGGAGACCACGCACAGCCATTTACATAGCAGTCACATCCTTCTCTCGCCTCTCTAATGTCATCCAACCCCCACACATGCACACACACCCACACACACCCACACACACCCACACACACAAGAAAACCTAAGGACACTGATGCTGTTTCAGTTGCACTGAAAAGCCCTTTTCAACTTCATTTGGTGGATGCTCAGGAGGTAAAAACTAAGACTAAAGAAAGGCAGTGAGTCCACCGAGTCCGTCTGGCTTTAGCTCACTTTAAACCTCACCCTTCCATTTTGAGTCGCTGCGGGCAAAGAAATCTGCCGTGAATCATGAACACACATAAACATAAACTGTGTTTCCCTGTGACCTGAAATTCCTCTCACGATCTGTGTCGCCAAGCACCGCTGTGGCACTGGGATGAATAAGAGCGCAAAAAGATTGGCGGGGCTAATGTTTGTGTGTGTGTGTGTGTGTGTGTGTGTGTGTGTGTGTGTGTGTGTGTGTGTGCGTGCGTGTGCGTGTGCGTGTGCGTGTGCGTGTGTGTGTGCGTGTGTGTGTGTGTGTGTGTATGTGTGTTTATTTGTGTGGACAGCACAAGTGGTAACATAGAAGGCTTTTCATTGCTTTCACGGCCTTTACAAAGCCTCCTCCAAATACACGCAACGCCTCAAAATACGCACCAGCGGAACCACAAGTTCATAAACCGGGATATTAAAAAATAAATAAAGAATCCAATGTATCCATACATCCGTACATATCTGCGCACAGGCACTGTTGTAATCGAATGGACTTCTGCGCCGTATATGGATTCGCCATTTAACCCGGTAATAAAAGGGCACCGCCACATAAAGGAGTGAACATGTGCTGTGTCAGGCCACCGTAATGAGGATGGGGGGGTGTGCGCGGAGCCAAGGGCAGAGCCACTGAGAAGGGGGAAACGATAAGTGCACCGCCGAATGCATGGCGGGGGGGGGATGCGGCGCGATTGGAAAGGCGCACAAGAGAAATAAAGATGTGAAAATGACGGAACGACAGAAGAGAGGAGGGGGTGGGGGCGGGGGAGGGGGGAGGGGGGGGGGGGGGGGGGGGGGGGGGGGGGGGGGGGGGGGGGAGGAGGTCTCTCTTCGCGAAAAGCTGCAGCCAAGGGCAGAGCCACTGAGAAGGGGGAAACGATAAGTGCACCGCCGAATGCATGGCGGGGGGGGGATGCGGCGCGATTGGAAAGGCGCACAAGAGAAATAAAGATGTGAAAATGACGGAACGACAGAAGAGAGGAGGGGGTGGGGGCGGGGGCGGGGGCGGGGGAGGAGGTCTCTCTTCGCGAAAAGCTGCAGCTGCTCTCACCTGCCCACCGCCCCCCTTCCTCCAGCCTCACCCTCCCTCCCTCCCTCCCTCGGAGGCCTCATTACAGGTCTCTAGGCTGTACTTCATTCGCTTTCCAATCACTTATCAGGCATGCAATTCCAGCAGCGTTCGCACTGGGATCCCTGTTCTTAATGCACAGGGAATAGTGGCTCGCAAACCCGAAATACTGAATGCCAATAGAGAGGGGGGGGGGGGGGGGGGGGGGGGGGGGGGGGGGGGGGAAATCAAGCAAGGCGCTCATCTTCCCGTTCTCTGCAGCAACCTTGGGTCCATCGCGCAGTTAGGTGTATGCGGCACGCAACGTATAGGCCGAACAGAGTGACTCCTGAATTATGCAGTGGCTGGGGATGTTACGGGCCCAGAGGGGAACAAGCGGATCTGTATCTGTGACAACATGTGGACTGTAAGCGAACGCCACGTCATGTGAACTGGGTTGATAAGAGTCCGACACAACGGGATTCCACTTCCCTATCCTCCTCACGGGCGCGCGCGCGCTCTCTCCACCAACCCGCCGACGACAGCAGTTTTTTTTCCGCTCCAGTCCATCTCGTCATTCGGGAAATTCCCTACCTAAATGGCACACTGATTTTTATCCAGCGCGGTGGAGGAAAAGTGGGCACTCCATGGGACGCGCCATGAGCATTATGATATTTTCCTGCTGGCAGATCCTGTCGCAGGCTTGGGGGCGAGGGGCCCGGCTCCCGGCTCACTCTTGGTCTCCGCTGGTCCTCCGCGCCGAGTGAGGCGTCTCAAAAAGGGCAGGCGGATGCGCAAGGGGGGGGAGGAAATAAAATGATGAAATAAGATGAGCAGCCAAGTCTGCGCGTGGGAGTTCGGGTTGCCATGTTTAGCCGATGCAATCGGCGCGGCTGGAGGGGGGGGTCATGCATTGACCGCCGAGATGTTCCGCCAGTTCGGCGCCGACTCGATAACTCAATCTCGACGCAATCTCCCAAAAGCCAATAGCAAAACAAAGGAATGCGTCCGAAAGCTGCTTCAATGAAGGGGACATTCGGGCAAGTGAGTATTATTTCCTCCTCAGAGTGGCTAAAGGGAGTCGAAGCTGTTCTCTTCCACCTGAGCACTGCATCGGAGCCCACACAAACACACGCACACACGCAAACACGCAAACACACACAAACACCATCCTTTCCGATGCGGGAGCTAAAGATACGAGCGTATGCGTGAGCTCGGACACAGAGATCAGAGACGAGCCCTGCTCGAAGCAAGAGGGGACGAAGGAAGTCAGAGAGGCGGATGGAGAGAGGAGAGGAATCCTTTCAAGTACCTACCTCCCCCAAGCATGTACTGCGCACGCGCACGCACGCGCACGCGCACGCACGCACGCACGCACACACACACTAAAACTCTTTCCATCTCCCACACTTCCTCAACCCACCCAAGTTAGACTCAAGGGTGCATGAAGGACATCCACATCTCTCCCTCCGTTCTCTTCTGTTCTCCTTAACTAAGAACTCCTGGTCTCTTTCGTTCCTTCCTTCCTTCCTTCCTTCTCTCTCTCTCTCACACACACACATACACACACACACACACTCCACTCTGTGTTTTTCTCATTAAGTCTGCAGTAAATCAGATCACGCCTCTCTGCAATAAATTACAGACCAGGGAACAGAGGAGGAGAGACGGAGATGGAGGCGGAGGTGGAGAAGAGCGGAGTAGGATTGTGGCGGTGTCGGGACGAAGGGAGCGACCCGCGGGCGGATGACGAATGATCCCGGGATGGGACATGAGAGGGACTTAAATCACACGCATGCCGAGATGCAAGGCCGCAGGCCCATGTACGTACAAGCGTCAAAGGCATAAATACCGGGGCGCGGGCGCGCACACACGCACGTACGGTGCCGGGACGCACAGCAATGACAGCAACTTTCATGGTCCAAAGCCTGCACACATTTTTGGGCAAGTCATTCCTCAAAGTCACTGATTGAGTCAACGCGAACGCGACATCAGCCAGATGACGTTCGTGGTGCGAGTGAAAAAGAGATCCTTGCTGGGTGGGAAAAGGGAACGCGCGAACCGGCGCGACTGCTCCCGGATATTTTGGGTGTGTAGCGTTCCAGAAGTAAAAAAAAAAAGACCCATTCATTTTTTATAAGGACATCGTGAGGTGACTGGCTTTCCAAGCAGCCCAGCTTGGATGAGTCGTCCCTTCAAACCATGAGCAAGCGGCAGCATTCCAAAATATCTAAAAAATAAATCAAATTAAAAATTAAAAAACATAAGGAAATAAATGACTTACAACTTTCAAAGAGCTTCTTGGTCGGACACGCAATGATGATTCTCGTCCTCATCAACACAAGCGGGAAAAAACAAACAAACGCTGCATTTTGTGGAAACCAACATCTCAGCCAGCAATTTTTATTCTTGCTTCCGTATTGTTGATTCAACCGATGGTTCTATTCGTGAAACTCAATCAGTAACGTACACGTACGCGAACGTGGCGGAGACAATGAGTTTGGCTTTCTCCGTTGGTCCTATTCTATCCATCTCCGTCGTACTTATCGATCGCCCCGCTGTCCATCCCAGCTTAATTGGCTTCAGTCCATTCTTGTTACCTCTAATTAAAACAGCACTTCACATGCTTCTCCAGCAGCTGGGGCCGAGGCACAGCAGATTTCTGTTTCGGGTTCACGTCATCTTGATAAATGCAACGGTTGAAGCGACGTCCCTCCCACACACACACACACGCGCACGAACACACACACGCGCACGCAGTCCCGTCCGTGCACGGAGGCACCAATGCATCCATCAAACTACCGAACCGCGGGATGTTTGCTTAGCTTCTTTTTTCTAAAACAGGACATATTGGTGCTTGAGTCCCCCCCTCCAGCCCCCGTCCCCATCCTGCACACAAACACGTCCTCCCTTCAGAAAGATGAATAATGCATTTAGCATTGAAAGTAATTGACCCCTTCGCATTAGCATAAACAACGTGTCTGCGCGCAGGGGAAAGCTGACACAACAGAGTAGTAGACACAATAATCCACTGAGTCTCTGCGAGTGTCAACACTGGGAATACGAGGAGAGGGAGAAGCCCTCTTCTCTTCACGCGGCAGGAGATGCAGGAGATGATTTCGTAACACAGGAGAGGTTGCGAATCTCCCTCGGCCCAGTTGGATCTGTCCACCTGTTCTTCTCTCCGTCTGCACTCACACGTTGTCACACAGTCGCACATGAAACATGTCCACTCTGCTTAGTCGTTGGTTTTAAATCCAATAATCATCAAATAATAAAATGAAACTAATAATCTAACTAATGGCTAGTGTTTATATATTGTATCGTATTTCAATCTAAATATTCTGACAAATAATGTGAAAGCTGCACCCCACCGTCCACTAATTGACATATATACGTTCGGAAAGACCTGTGTGTGTGTGTGTGTGTGTGCGTGCGTGCGTGCGTGCGTGCGTGCGTGCGTGTGTGCGTGTGTGTGCGCACGTGTGTTTTTGTGGAGACGTATACAAGGCACAGAAACCATTACACACTCACAAGCGCATGTGTACACGCGTGTGTACACTCCTTTAATCTTACCGCTCCATCCATTATTCAGTGAAAGCAGGTGGGAGGGGCGGGGTAAAGGGGGAGGAGGGGCAGAATGGAGAACGGGTGCGGAGGCAACGGGGGTTATTTGGGGTGGGGTAGAGTGTGTGTGTGTGTGTGTGTGTGTAGGTGTGTGTGTGTGTGTGTGTGTGTGTGTGTGTGTGTGAGAGAGTGTGAAGAGAGAGAAGCATAAACAACGTGTCTGCGCGCAGGGGAAAGCTGACACAACAGAGTAGTAGACACAATAATCCACTGAGTCTCTGCGAGTGTCAACACTGGGAATACGAGGAGAGGGAGAAGCCCTCTTCTCTTCACGCTGCAGGAGATGCAGGAGATGATTTCGTAACACAGGAGAGGTTGCGAATCTCCCTCGGCCCAGTTGGATCTGCCCACCTGTTCTTCTCTCCGTCTGCACTCACACGTTGTGACACAGTCGCACATGAAACATGTCCACTCTGCTTAGTCGTTGGTTTTAAATCCAATAATCATCAAATAATAAAATGAAACTAATAATCTAACTAATGGCTAGTGTTTATATATTGTATCGTATTTCAATCTAAATATTCTGACAAATATTGTGAAAGCTGCACCCCACCGTCCACTAATTGACATATATACGTTCGGAAAGACCTGTGTGTGTGTGTGTGTGTGTGTGTGTGTGTGTGTGTGTGTGTGTGTGTGTGTGTGTGTGTGTGTGTGTGTGTGTGTGTGTGTGTGTGTGTGTGTGTGTGTGTGTTTTTGTGGAGACGTATACAAGGCACAGAAACCATTACACACTCACAAGCGCATGTGTACACGCGTGTGTACACTCCTTTAATCTTACCGCTCCATCCATTATTCAGTGAAAGCAGGTGGGAGGGGCGGGGTAAAGGGGGAGGAGGGGCAGAATGGAGAACGGGTGCGGAGGCAACGGGGATTATTTGGGGTGGGGTAGAGTAGGTGTGTGTGTGTGTGTAGGTGTGTGTGTGTGTGTAGGTGTGTGTGTGTGTGTGTGTGTGTGTGTGTGTGTGAAGAGAGAGAGTGGGTGTATGTGTTGGGGTTGAGGATGAATAAAAAAACAGGCAACCCCCAACGCAGCGCACATTTTTAGCCCTAGTCCCATGAATGGTAAATCGCAGGCGGCTGCCGAGGTGGAGGAGAGGAGGAAGACAAAGACAGCGAGGCGGAATAAAGAAGCCGTGACCGACCAACCCCCTCCTGACTTCCTCTCTAGAGACTGTCACACTTCAGACGGGTGGCGTGTGTCAATGTGGCACATTACCGAAGAAAGGAAAGAGCTGACGACACCCCCCGCCCCCGTATGAGACACATTCATTTTGGCCAGTTCATTATCGAAAACAAGTTCCCGCGATAGAACAGCAGCCCTTCAGGGGCATTCACAAACAAATCTGAATGGCATAACTGATGAGTGGACGATGTGTTAATGAGCATGAAACACAAAGAGAGGGGGAACGTGCGCACCAAATTCCACGGCAATCTCTCCAGCGGTCGCTGAGACGTCTCACCAAAGTCACGAGGGGTCATCTTTCGGGGGAGACATTCTCCCAAATGTCACGCAAAGCCATCCCCTCCGACATGGTTTACCCGCGCAGCGGAAAGTGGCGGACCACTCGTCAGACCCACCCCGGGGTCCACCGAGCCAAGCTTCTAACATGGGCAAATGGAGACAGTCTGGCAATAGAAATTACACCAGACTGCCCGTCAACGTGTTAACGTTCCGATCCGCGAGTAGTCATGACGACATTATTACACATGGTTATTGAATGTTTACGGATTGGACCATACTCATCGTAAAATGGAATTTAGTGAGTGCATCTTGCACCGTTTCGATGGCATCACAGAACAAATGTGTCCATACTGAGACATAGAAATAGAAACGGAAACACAGCATTCAAACGAAATAGTAGTTCTTGCCATAGTAGATGTCTTCGGGACCACATACTTGCCAATTCACAGTACGAGGCCAAACACCAACTATAGTCAAAGATCCAGATCAGACAATGATAATACGCTATATAGCCTGAAAATGATGACTTCTTTATTTGCTGGTGGCAACACAACACAACACAACCAAAACGCAAACCCAAAATTGCACAGCAGGTGTGTTACCCATTGATCAAATCGAGAGAACTCGGTTTTGTTGCTGGGAGCCAAAAAACAATGTTGGCCCATTCAGCTAATACATCTCCCAGTCCCACTCCCACTCCCACTCCCACTCCCTCACCCACACTAACATTAACTGTGTTTAGAAAGCTACGCGTGAACAAAATTGGTGAAGCCGTCGAGCTGGAGATCAGTTCGCTTAGGGAGTGGGGCTGAAGACTGTGAGGAGGAGAGAGGGGGACGGCAGGACGAGGAGTCAGGAGTGTTCCGATTCAGACACGGAGGGAAACTGGTGAGCCGCCCCACGGGGGGGAAGGATAACTGGGTCTGGGATGGAGGCAGGAATGCAATGCCAGGAAGGGGAACAACACATTATTAGGGGTCCAAATAATGAGTATATTGATTCTTGGTTAATCTAATGAATATATATATATATTTTTTTTAATTAATGGATGAATCCTTTGTCTATTACATGCAAGAAAACAGCAACACATGCCCATTCCAGCGCACACGCGGCAGAGCTGTTTGTTTTGGCCGACAGCCAAAAAGGCAAAGATATCCAATGTACAATCGCCAAAAAAAAGGAGACAATCCTCTGAAACTGTCACTGCCATATTTTCTGGCCGCTTGTTGAATGTTGAAAAAGATTTGCTTTACCGTCACATGACGACAATAATTATAGCGGAGAGGCTGCAATTAGAAAGAAAAACCCTTTAAATACGTTTTTGTATCGACTGATTGGCAGGCCTGCAAATAGGAAAGTAAGTACAATGCCCCGTTGCACTAGTCTGAGCGTCTCATTCTTATTCAGCGCCACACATGTCAAACTGTTGCCCAGAGCTGTCTGGTTGAAGGCCAGTTCGCTCTCTGCTCAAAGCAGGATTTCTCATTAGCCTTTCCTCTCCTCTCATATTCTGATGGCCTCTACCCTTCAATGGCGGGTAAGGCAGTATAGACAAGGGAAGAGAGAGCACACTCCATCACACAGATAAATAATGTTATGCGGACGTTTGTGCATACAGGTAGGTTACGCGTGTAAGCGTTTTTCTGTGTGCCTGCTTACATCAGTGATACCTTTTCCCCTTCCTGCATTTAACAGTGCGTGCGCTCCGGGGTGACACGCTTTTTTTTTTTTATTTGGGCCAAATGATACACACAGGCTACGGCCTGCAATAGGGAGAGAGGGTTACAGTAACAAAGCGGACGAGGAGGAGGTTTTACAGCGAAAGATGCGAAAGAGGCGGATCTCGAAAGGAGGTGGAGACAAAGAGGTCGAGAAGGGAACAGATGGAGATGGAGAGCGAGAATAAGGAGAGAGAGAGAGAGAGAGAGAGAGAGTGGGAGAGTTGCTTGCTTTCCATCAGCAGTACCGTGATCAATATCAGCGTCTGACAAAGCAGTGCTCCAGCCTTTACCATAAATCACTTCCTATTATGATGAGAGCTCTAAATCACACACGCACACAATAACTGACCATCCGCCATGCACGCCATGCACACACACACACGGGTGTGTAGATACAGGCAGTATACACTCATTCCAACAATTACACAAGGTACTTTTCACTTCCCAAGAGTGCATGGCCAAAGCAGGTCATCTCACCTGAGAGAATAGAAAAATGTGACTTGTCCAGCACTACAAGATTACCAACTCAACCCCTATGAAGATAGCATTAAACACACACACACACACACACACACACACACACACACACACACACACACACACACACACACACACACACACACACACACACACACACACACAGACAGACACAGACAGACAGACAGACAGACAGACAGACAGACAGACAGACAGACTGCCTGACACATACCCACCAGTTCAGACAAGACAGACAAACAGCCACATAGACAGATAACCATATACAGCTCACTACTCACTGATTCAGTTCCACATCCAAGATGAATTCTCTTCCAAAAGCGTCGACTTGGAAGCTCGCCTGGGCCACATGGTTCGCCTGAAAAAGGCCGAGAGGGCAGATTGTTCAGTATATCTAAATGCAGACATAATTATATTCACGAATCACTTCATTATCATACGCTTTGATCAATTCGCATCTGCATCGATCGATGAATGCACTGTTTTCTTTCTGCACCAATCAGCAGCAAGAATAAGACGTTTTCTTTTGTTTCGTTTTTTTATGAAGCCATCAAGCTCCGTCTGGCTGGCATTGTAATTCAGTCAAGCATCGAAGCAATCGAAGAACAAAATCAGAAAGACAGTTTAAGTGAGACCCACTCTCAAAAAATACAAATACACACAATCTAGTCAAAGTGAATGCTAGCGTAATATTGTTTTACCACCATGACCACTCACTCGCAGATTGGTTGGGTAGCAATTTCACAAACCCACGGGTTAATTACATTTTCAAAACCGATATTGAACCAGTGTCTAGCGCCAATCATATGCATATGTATGCATATATATATATACATATATATATATATATATATACTGTATATATATATACACAAACAAAAGCACCCTCTTTCTTCCGACTCATTCTCAGACCTGGGCACATATGGTACAGGCTTCAATGCTCCCCCTCGGGTCAATGAGAAATCCCCACAATCATTCCTGAGCAGGTCCCAGGGAGTCCCAGGGCCAAGCTAACGCACACATCCCCCTTCACCCCCCAGGCGTCAGCCCACGGCCGACCTTTATTAGACCTGCTACCGCATGACAGCGAGGGGAGGAGGTGGGTGTGTGTGTGTGTGTGTGTGTGTGTGTGTGTGTGTGTGTTTGTTTATTTATTTACTTCCATTTGAGGGGGTGCCCCTGTGCTCCCCCAGGAACGGACTTAGCTCAGAGGTCCCCAGTGACCAAACACCCCATTGTTTGTCAGAGTGTCTATGCGTGGTCAATGCATATATGAGCGGATGCAGATACGTGTGTGTGTGTGTGTGTGTGTGTGTGTGTGTGTGTGTGTGTGTGTGTGCGCGTGTGTGCGTGCAAAAGGCCATATAATAGGCAATCCCTTTCCGTGGCACACTTTTGATCAAATCTAATCTGGTAGATTGGATCCATGATGGGAGGAGGTACCAGTAATTGTGTTTAATGAAAGAACATCCCCAGCCTGACTGAGCCAGGCCAATATTCTGAGACCAACACTGACTCTCCTTACATTGATTTCTGAGTTATGGCGGGCCGACTTTCCACTCATGACTGTCAAAGTATGAAGGGAAGTGCAGTCAGTGCACAGCGTGCAAACACACACACAAACACACACGCACGCACGCACGCACGCACGGAAAGGCATACAGGCAAAAACATGCAATCCAACGCACAAATGCTCGGCCTAAATAAACTTGGAGCCTTCCTTTTTCAAAGCAAAACAACAGCAAGAGCCCTTCGCTGAACTCCCCACTGCTCATTCAGTGGTGTTTGGGCCTGAGACTGGAAATAGGCAACGCAACAGAAGTCTATAAATAACAGGCTGCGTGTCACACATCTTCAGAGCCATCTGACAGATTTGTTTTTAGGGCTATTGATCTAAAAACAGCCAATAACTGATTTTGTGCAGGAGACATCACAAGCGTCCTCTCTCCAGAGAATAAAAGAACACAAATCAAAGATGCCATCGCCCGTCTCCCTCTCCTCCCACCCCCGATCTGTTCCACATGTGCAATGTCTATTTTATAGCTTCAATTCAACTATGAGCCTGCGCCTGCTTGCCTGTGAGCAAGTTATTTTTGTAACCGCGAGTTAACAAAATGTAATCTTCAGACAAAGTAGACCGACCTGTAAACGATCGAATTATATGCATATCAGAATTCATTTTCTTAAAAATAACAATATGCACCACTGGGGTTTAGCTAAATACCAGCAGCGTTATGTGTCCTTTTGTGACATGGATGATTTTGTGGATGATCATGTCCAAACGCAAATGCCAAACAAAGACAGTTTAACCCAACCTACGGTGTTTTGCCTGGCAACCTCAAGGCTCTGCTGACAATCACTTTCAATAACTTCAAATACATGTTGTTGTTTTTTGATCAAATGTAAATGTATAACATTACTGTGGAGCTCAGACCCTCTTCAGAAACACATTGCCTAACGATTATCGCATTACACATTCAGATATTCGGCTGATATTGATTTTAAAGATTTTTTTGTTTCTTCCAAATAAACAGGTCCCAGCTGCTGGGACAGCAAATCAGTGGTACGGACATGAATGATGGTAGTTTTCAATGAGATGTTATCGCGGATGGTCAGGTGGCTATAGCGGATTGGTTCGTCCGTGAGTAACTTGGACAAAAATAAAGAGTAACACCTGATGTCACTCAGCTGACTAGCCCCAATGTTATGTGGCGCTGATGAGAAGATTTCACAGAGCGCCTGCAGACAGACCAATCACAGCGGTCAGTTCCTGCCAAAAGGTTTTCACCCTTTCCCATTCTGTAATTTCGGTAATACACTCATTGTGTGTGTGTGTGTTCCCTGTGAGGACTGCGCGGGGACAAGAGGAGGAGATGGATGAAGGCAAACCCAAACAGCAAGGATGCCCCCCCACCCCCGCACCCCACCCCACCCCACCCCACCCCAGTGAAAACACGGTGTACCTGCGCGGATCCGGAGCTGCCTTTCACCCTGGTGCTGAGCTCATCCTGCGTGCTCTGGCTGCGGTTGTGTCTGCTGTAGAGCAGGCGGACGGGCACCGTGTCCTCCTTCCCCGCGAACCTGCCCAGGTCGCGCAGAGCCTTCAGGCTGGACAAGGCGTCTCCTGCACGCGGAAAGGGGGACAGGAAACAAAATAACACACACACACCAGACACGTTCATCGCAAACACGTCGAGCGCCCCTGGATGCTTAAGAGAACACGGAGCAGCTATTACGATGGGCTGGCGTGGACATTTTAGATGGAGATCATTCAAGCAGCCGAAGCAGCGATGGCATATAGATAAACACAAATCACAGTTGTTGTTTTTTTTTTGGGGGGGGGGGGGTGTTGGGGGGGGGGGGGGGGGGGGGGGAGCACGATAAGCATTTAGTCAAACCAGAACGGTATCAGTTACCATTTGGGGCATTTGTGCCGCTCTGGTGAGCGACGTGCATCGTCCCACAGACGCACAAAAGGGAAATCCACCATCGCGGTCTCATCCTCGGCTCCTTTCTCTCCCTCGCTCTCTTTCTGGTTGGAAATGGGGTGGGGGGGAGGAAAAGAAAAACAATGCGGTATTCCAGGAGCTGGCTCTCGGGCTCCTGCCTTCGCTAGGAGAGCTGGGCTCCGGGGCGGCTGGTGCGGTTAGCGCAGTCCCTCGGGTGGGGGGCCATCGGGCCAGTGACGAGCGTGAACGCGTCTGAGCGCACAGACTCCGCGGAGCGGCGACACGGAGGAGGGAGAGAGAGAGAGCGAGAGAGGGAGGGAGGGAGAGAGAGAGAGAAAGAGGAGGGGAGAGAGAGAGAGAGAGAGAGGACTGGAAACACCTCCTCACAGCACATCAATAACCAGCGTCTCACTGCAGAAACGCCTAATGCATAAATACGAGCGGAGCCAGGATGGAGGAAGGCTGCGGGGCAGGGCCTCCGCGTTTAAATCCCACGGAGGGGCGGCATTCCTGGCCAAATCTGCTCCGACACATCGGCGCGACTCACTGCATCATCCGCTTACACAAACACAAACAAACCGGGGACGGGGACGCGGTGGCCACGCGTGGACCTGCGTCGGTGCCTGCTTTGTGCCTGCGGTCGCTTTACGACACAGAATAGCATCCTTTTTTTTCCCCCCTCCTCCCCAGTGACTTGTTCTAAAACAGCGCAACAATACAAATCTGGCCTGCAGAGGAGTGTTTTTCTCATTTTGCCAAAACAATAAAAACGTTTCATAATAATACAAATAAGCCATGATCCTCCAAATAAATTGGGGGAGCCGTCAGTCACCATAAAAGGCCTTTTCTTATTCTTTTTGAGATGCTTTCTGTCATTTGAAACTGTGGAAACATGGCAACATCAAAAAGAAAATGTTACGTGACACCTTAAGATTGTTTTGGAGCCTTTCTATATTCTGGGGGAGTTCAAATTGTGAGTTAAGTTTCCATGTTCTCGCTGCATGCGACACGAAGGACAATCTCATCCACTTACAGAAGAGATATAGGTATAAATAATGGATTAATCTTTAACATGTGCCTACGAAGTATGGGGAACAACTAACCTACAGGTCATTCACATGAAAGTACATATTCTAGTGTATAAATATATATATATTCCCAATACAGATCAAATCTGTCTCCATGTCTATATAGATTACAGTACAAAATGTTACCACTGAAGCTTCATATCTAATCGGAAAACATTCAGTATGGCCCGCATGCATTCGGAGACTATAAACAATGAAATAAACATCCATAAAATAAAATTCACCCTGTAATATTTCATAGATTTTCAAATGGCAATAGAAATTCAGCCCCTAATGTTTTACATTCTGATCAAAAATGTATTTAAAAAAAAAAAAATACCCAAACAAATTTCTGTTCTCCAAACTCCATAAATTCCCATTAAGAGTTTGTGACACGTTCAAGTGCGTTTCATCCTGCAGTGCGATGCGTTACAAAAGCGGAGGTACATTACTTCACTTAATGGTGGCTGGTAGATATTTTATATCTACTGTATGTGATTTGAGTTTAAAGGTTGAACTGATAAATATGCATTTTCATTGAAAAAGAATGTATTCACAAATCTTTTGTTGAAAACTCAGCAATTACTTGCTAATTAAACAAACACTGTCGGCAAATAGTGGCGTTTCAGTCTATAATGATGGTGCATAATATTATCATTATTCAAAGGCCCCGAAATAGCAAGCTGAAAGTAACCGTCATGCAAATATTATGTATGCGTACATATCTTGAATTCCCAGTTCTTTCCGAAAGCTTTGCGTTGACTTTACAATAGAAATATCCAATGAATGTAACCGATACATTTCTGCAAGTTGTGTTACTGCGCACAAGTTATGAGCAACATCATAAGTCGTAAACACTTTTTACTTTTTTTTAAGTTTTACGGTGGACTATGGTTAAATAATATAGCACAGTAGCAGCTGCCGTCAAACAAAGTAATGAGGGAACAGATGTATGTTTAGCCCCTGAAACAAAAGACAGTTGATAACACTCCATGTTTCATATCCTCAAACATCTGTTCAAAAAATATTTGTTGGGTTGCTGGTCCACTACACACAAGTGCGTAGGGTTCTGGTATTAGGGGGGGGAAAAAAGCAATAATTGTCAAGTTGATCTCTTTAGATAATTTATTCCTTCTTAGTCATTAAAATCCAAGAAAATCCACGTCCATATCGTCACTTGACTGGAAAAGCTCCCAAAGCCTCAGCATGGAGTCTTCCGGAGCGCTGCTTGGATTTACGTGTTCAACGTGTGTGCCTATTTTCCGTCTTTTGCGTTTGTAAACTCTTATCTTCCTTTGTATCTTCCGAACTGGAGAGAAGCTTCGCGGAGAAAGCTTCCCCTCCGTGTTTTCAGCCAGGTAGTTTCCCGACATTTGAGCAGACATGGCGATTCCTTCCTGCAAGGCCACAAACTGCGGCAGATCCAGGTATGTGTCAGATACAAGTACGCTGCTACTGTGGCAAGGTGGGAAAGAGCGGCTCATGTCTTTTTGAGGTTTTTGGTCCACTGAGTCGACGTGTGGAGGCCCAGAGGGAAAAGAGACGCGACATTCACCTCTAGGGGAGGCCCTTTCCTCATTGGGCTGAGGGATATGATCATGCTCAGGGTATTGAGTGCATGAAGACGAGGTGTTCCGTCTGGTCGGCCGATGACGTGCGAGAGCTTTTGGCTTGGAGAAAGTGTGCCAGGTCCTCCTGTCCCCCTCTGTCTGAATCCGCGGAGTGGGAACAGCTTTGAGCAGACATGGCGATTCCTTCCTGCAAGGCCACAAACTGCGGCAGATCCAGGTATGTGTCAGATACAAGTACGCTGCTACTGTGGCAAGGTGGGAAAGAGCGGCTCATGTCTTTTTGAGGTTTTTGGTCCACTGAGTCGACGTGTGGAGGCCCAGAGGGAAAAGAGACGCGACATTCACCTCTAGGGGAGGCCCTTTCCTCATTGGGCTGAGGGATATGATCATGCTCAGGGTATTGAGTGCATGAAGACGAGGTGTTCCGTCTGGTCGGCCGATGACGTGCGAGAGCTTTTGGCTTGGAGAAAGTGTGCCAGGTCCTCCTGTCCCCCTCCGTCTGAATCCGCGGAGTGGGAACAGCAACTGATCTGATTTTTCCAGCTTGTCCTGAATTCGATTCCACTTTGACAGCCAAGTGAGGCTCTTCTTTGACAGTCTCTGTGGTATTGAGATTTCCCTTGCGCCTTAGCGCAGTTTTCCCACATGGTCCAGGAGCAACCAAAACAGAGGAAACACTGCACTTTTGTCTAATGGGAATCAAATACATTTTATAGTATGATGAAATTAAAGAGTTCAAAAATCAAAGCTAAGACAAGGACTAGTTTGTGAACATACTGTATATTAGGAGAGTAAAGTATTAAAAATTACCTTTTAACTTTAGTTTTGACGTGGATGAAGTTGCATTGCAGTTCTGAGACCTGTCTGTCCACCACCAAGTACTCTCCACTCTTCGAGAACGCCTTATGACGTTCACTCTGAAGATGCTGTAAAAAAAAAAAAATCTCTTAAAATATTTATTTATTATTTTTTTTTTTTTTTAAAGGTGGATTTTTTTTGGGCCCAGCACATCATTAAAACAAATCTGCAAACTCTTTGAACATAAGCTGTTGTGTTGAATCCACATTGCAGTCTTGAGACACTAAAAAGTCCAATTTCTAGCATTTTCAAACTAAACATGTTTATAAAAAGATGGTTCATAATGGTAATCATTAGAATTTCACTGTTCAAAATGACAAACTTTAAAACGTATCTACACAATTGGTGGCAAACGTGCACTAAACATTAAATACTATTATAATCATGCATCGTATGTACAAATGTGAAGTCTTACCGTTGTGAGGTTTTCATATTTGATCATACAGCACTCGCAGTAACCACCTCGTTTCTTGTCTCTGTTCCTCTTTCGGACTTGAGCTCTCTCGTCACTGGCTGAGGCTCTGTTCCCCGAGGTGAAACAAATACAATACAAGTAATGAACATTGTGTTTTCATTCAGTCTAGACAAGCAGTGCCTCCAGGTGTTCAAATGGTAACATGCAGAAAAGCGCTTTTCAACTGTCAAGAAACGTCCCTTTACATCCCAACGTTTCAATACAAAGCAAATACATTATTCTAAATAAAAAAACGTATATAATGCGATGTTCACATAAAAACAACAAACCTTTGTCCTTCCTGTTTGTTCCCAGGTGGATACTTGTCCTCGAGCCAGAAGGGACTACAAGGAGGAACAGTCTTCAGGTTGAACTCAGGCATGTTTGTCATTGTGATGTAGATGGGACGGTAGTGTCTGAGGGTGGGAACAAACATTAACATTTACACAGATGTAAACAAGTTCAATATAGCAGGTGGATGTTTTATTTAACCATATATATTTTTACCTGCTTGAATCCTCAACCTTGACGAAGGGTTTACGGATTTTTCCACCTAAAAAAAAAGAAGCATCATATAGGGTCAATTTTAATTAGTGCATGCAATTACAGAGCATCAGAACAAGAGGCAAATTTCAAACAAAAAAAGACTTGAATACATAATTTCAGAAATGTTTTACCTTTGTATTTCCGAAAGCCTTGCTTTGCTGCTGAACCAGCTTTGACCTACAAAGAATATAATAAAGTGCACTTCATTTAACACTCATTACCATAAGTGGTTGAGATAACAATGCATGTTCAGGGACTGCTTTTAAGATTTCGAAACCCTTCAACTTACATTTGTTTTGACAGCAGAGCTCACAGGAAGCTGGTTGCTGCTGATCTTTTTTCTCTTCTGCACATATGCGGTTATATCTGCAATTGCCATTAAATACATTGGAAAGAATTACAGCCAGTCAAATCGTAGGGGGTTACCAAGTCAAACCAAGCACAAAGTCAAATAAAATCAATACAGAAAATTAAGTAACCTCAAGAACATACCGTCTATGTAGAGGATTTTCACACCCCACTCCAGAGCATTTGACAGAATCTTGCTCATTTGTACCCTCTCCTAAACACAAACAGTCTCTATTAGCACAGAAAACAAAACAGGTAATTAAAGGTCCTTCGTAAACTCATCAGTGTGGGAAGAACAAACCTGGTCTTTAACCACTCTCTCCACCAAAGATTTCCCTCGACTTGTGACAAACTGCAAAACAACACAACATTTAAATTCGTAGCGATGAAAATAAATCCAACAGGCAAGTCCTGGTAAGATGTTAAAGAAACATACTTTATGTTGAGGCAAAGTATATGAAACAACGATGGAGATATAATTGAACTCACTGTGTCTGTTTGATACTGAGACCTGCTTCGGTTGTTGCCCTCATGGTGGCTACCAGGGTGGTGCGGGTTTGAGCGAGGGTGAGGTGAACTCTGTCCAGAGTCCAGGCTGGGGGCAGGAGAGTCTTTTCTGAGGCAGTGCACATATCGGGCATCCCTCTTGTTGGATACCAGATATTTAATTTCCTTACTGAAGAACTTCTCAACGGTCTGATTGGCAGAGGTGATAAGCAGGATACATGTTTTATTTATTTATCTTTAAAATGCACTTAGATTTATAACAATCTCTTTCAGAATGAAGACCAATGTAATGCCCCCAAATTGATGCAATTAGAATACGTTTTTTCTGATGTGTTAAGGGGCCAAGTGCAATCATCAGTTTTCAATGTAATTTTTGTTTTTAAATACCGAGTTGGAACACATGAATTACTTGTTTCGTCTGGATTCATTGATTAACTATGGACTGCTGGTCATCTTTTAATAATGTGAGAGCTATCTGAGCACTTAACCTCGGTGATCTCCCTGACAGACTTTTGGGCGTATGGAAGAGTCATTGTTAATGCGAGCAAACTGGAGTCTTTGCAATGAGTGTGGCTTATACCAGCCAGGTGCGAGCTTTTTAGTCCCAAACGTGCGAGCCATTGTGTCAACTGACCGAGACAATTACAATTAAAAAAGGAACTAAGTGGGTTTGTGTCTCACCCCTCCCAGTTCTTTGATATCACTCTCCAGGGTCTCTGCTCTTCTGTTTGATGGCATGTCCAGGTAAAACACTTTCCCAGCGAAAGGTTTGTTTTGAGCAGAGGAGGACACACATGAGGTAGGCTTTGTTTGGCCCAGAGTGTCAGTGTTAACAACTTTACCTAAAGGACAAGTATAGGACACAGAGAGAGGGAGAGATAAATAATCAGTTACACAAATGAATCCAATGCGAATGAATAGGCAGCAGATACCGAGTCGCCTGATTAACAACAACGGATTCCATTGATTATAGTGGAGGGCTAATCAATTTCCACCGCCATACCACTGATTGGAAACACCTTTAGTCACCTGACGCGCTTAACATTTCGTGTTTCGCCTGCAACTGATTATATGCTACCAATAATTGATTTAAATGCAACCATCCGATGTACCTGGTGTTATAGTTGTTTGTAGAGAGTTAATAGAAACGATGTTCTGAAATTTACGTTTTGAATATAACATTAACCAAGAAAATATACGACCATAATACGGAAATAAACAATTGCTTTACCTTGCCGATTGGGTCCGCTTGGCCTCTGAATTCGTTTTGGCTTCATTGTATTCTCTTTCATTGAGAATAAAAGGTTTGTCTTGCTCCTCTGTCCTGGGTCAACATTCCACAGGAAATCCCGCGGGTGTAAACAAAAAAATATTTTCAAACACGGTGTAACAAGTAGAAGCGTCTCGTTGACAACAAGAGAAAACGTATGTCCTGCTGAGATGACGCGTTTGCTTCAACTGACGGTTACTGTGAACACCGACTCACAGTCCGGTGTTTCCCAGCTGATAAACAACTTTGTCTGTCACACGTTTGCTCATGTTACCACATTTCTGAAGCTAAAGTTGCTTCAAAAAGTCTCCGGATGTTTGTGGGCATGTTCGTTACCAGCGAATATCCACTGTCCAGCTGTTTATACCTGTTTGCCCAGCTAGTCTTAACTAATAGTTACAACCGCCTCTTTCCCGCTTTAAATCCAATGGATGAGGAAGTGCAGGTTGCCAGGTTTGACGCTTTGCGGCCACGTAATCATCAATACAGTCAATATCGCTCCCGACCTTCATGTGCGGTTAAATGCCAAACTATATAAAATAGGATGTGCATGGTTTGCTTCTCAAACAGAACCATGTTTATTTTATTTTTAATGTATTAAATTCACATTCATATTCGCACTTTCGAGAAACAGAAATCTTGGTGTTTTACGCAACATTTAAAAACCTGGCAACTTCAGAATATAAGTAAATATGCCCTTTTGTTCGAATGTGATGTTTCCATATTAATGCAGAGAAACGGAAATCAGTGCAGATACACCAGCTAGAATATGTTTTTTTGTTTATTATGTTTGAAGTTATTATTTCATGTCTAGATTAACGTATGTTTTATAGCCTTTCCTATATTTCATGTAAAGTCACATTTTGAAAAATCTAAGAATGTGCTTCTCTGAATTAAATTTTACGTAACAGACGTCATCATCATGTATTTGTTGTGTAAACTAAGCAAGCTGAGGTTATGAACTGCAGACACTCACACGTGGTTAAGATCTGTTGAATATAAGTAAAGCAGCCGCAACCGCCACACTGTGAGGAAACGAAAAACTGTGAAGGAATGTGTGTTTTCATGAAAGGCTTCGTGTATGTTCATAAGTTTTGGCAGGTAAGAGGCTGGCTAAGCTAATCAACTAATGCAGGTTAGCCTAACAACGCAGACGTTTCTATGACCATGGTTCTGTGGGAACAAAGTCTTGTGTACGTGACATCTCGAGTGTATATTGTTTTGTGTTTTGAGAAGACATCATGAGTGGTCGAGGTTGCGATGGCATTACTCCACTCCAGCAGATGGTAGCGTCCTGCTCCGGAGCCATCCTCACATCACTCTTAGGTAAGACACCACTGACGTAACATCTGTCATTCATAATCATTTGCCTCAAAAGAACCAGAACCCTTGTTTTGTACTGTAATCATATGTATAATGTTCTTTAATCTGGCGTATGCGTTACAATCTCATTCAACGTATTTGTAAGGTTGGAGGCTAAACAGTACAAAAAGTAGAGTTATACTTTTAAATATGGGACAACAGCGGAACAGCTTTGCTTAATTGTCTCATAGTAACTTTTTATTTATCTATTTTAGTCACACCTTTAGATGTTGTGAAGATCAGACTTCAAGCACAAAGGAATCCCTTCCCCAAAGGTATAACTTATTCTGGTCCAGTATTTGGTATTTCAGATCACACCATAGTACAGTAAACGTAAGATGACCCCATATGTTTGTTTTTTTAAGGCAAATGCTTTGTCTACTGTAATGGACTGATGGATCACATATGTGTGTGTGAAAACGGTAACGGGAAGGCCTGGTACAAAGCTTCCGGTCGCTTCAATGGCACTCTGGTAAATACAATTCTTCATAACTGTGCTAATCATTCATTCGTTTGCTAAAAAAAACAAAAAAACAATTGCTTTAGAATACATCCTCCTTCTCTGACTCTTCTCTCTGTGTCTGCAGGATGCCTTCGTTAAGATTGTACGCCGTGAGGGAGTTAAGGCATTATGGAGTGGTCTGCCTCCGACCCTGTAAGTGTAAAGTCTAAAAATCTATTTTATAATCTAAAAGATTTGCCTACATTTTATTAGAATATTTAATACATTTGGTACATTAACTCATGGATTGTGTCTTTGTTTGATGTGTCGTGTTTGCTGATTGGGAAAAACGGCCCGTGTTTGTTGTCGGTATGTGCTGTTCCTAGTGTGATGGCGGTCCCAGCCACTGTGATCTACTTCACATGTTACGACCAGCTGTGTGCAGCACTCAGGGCCAGGATGGGCACCTATGCTGATGAGGCTCCTCTCCTCGCAGGCCCTATTGCTAGATGTAAGCTATACTGCTGACCCATCACTGAAGACAAAAGGACACACCACAGTTCACAGAAAGAAACATGTCCCTTTGACCAAAAATTACCACATTGAAACAATCTTGCCGAGTCATTGGCACCGAAGTTAGAGTTGTCTCATTCTTCACTTCTTTTGACCTTTATTTAATCAGGATATTTTCCCCAATCAAATGCACACAGTTACACCCGCATTTTTTTGCAAGGGCAACCGGACCAACTGCAATTGCTGTATTAATTTCACTTATTGCGACATTACATTTTCAAACAAAAAAGTAAGACCCTCCACATGGGATAGAATGACGAATGGTAACATTTCATGTCTGTCTTTGTCTTGTACCCGTCAGTCGGTGCTGCCACAGTCATCAGCCCCCTGGAGCTGATCCGCACCAAGATGCAGTCTCAGAAACAGTCGTACAGAGAGCTGACCGACTGCATCCACTCGGCCGCGAAGGCTGAGGGCTGGCTGTCTCTGTGGAGAGGTCTGGGACCCACGCTACTTCGCGATGTGCCCTTCTCGGCTATGTACTGGTACAATTACGACAAGGGCAAGAACTGGCTGTGTGAAAGGTACAATGTCAGGGAACCCACATTCACCATCACCTTCATATCCGGAGCAGTGTCCGGCTCTGTAAGTGCACCAATCAGAACTTGAGAGAGAATATCACACTTCATAGGAAAACAAAGTCATTGTTTGTTCATTTGTGTTCCCTTTTGTTTTCAGATTGCGTCCGTTTTAACATTACCCTTTGACGTTGTCAAAACAAGGAGGCAGGTGGAGCTGGGAGAGCTCCAAGCAAAGAATGGTAACCATGGCACTATTTATTTATTTTTCGTTTTAATTTGAAAATGCTCCTGAAGATTAGAAATGTTCTCCATCATTGAGTCTCTACCTATGGAATATGTCCCATTCATCTGTTGAATTTACTCATCTTATAGGGCTATTTCCTATGTAAGTTCAAAAAAAAAACAACAACACTGGAAACCACTGTACTTCATCACTGCAACTAAATCTGTTTTGATCAGTTTGAACGGTTCATTCACGCGTTTCCTTATCTCGTCAGTGTCCTCTAAGGTCTCATCCACCACCATCAGTGTCATGAGCAGGATTGTTGCACAGGACGGCTTTGGAGGACTGTTCGCAGGTAGACGCTTTTGCGTTATTGTGTTTTCGTGTCTCACTGTGGCGTATATTTTACTCAAGTAAACTCGTGTGTTTAACCACTACTCTGCTCTGATGTCTCCATGCCAGGTTTCTTCCCCAGGCTGATCAAAGTGGCCCCTGCCTGCGCCATCATGATTAGCACTTACGAGTTCGGAAAGGCCTTTTTCCGCAAACACAACCAGGAGAGTGTGCTCAGACCGCTTCAGTGACACCTGAAATCAGATGACTACTGTTACACTATTCCTGGACGGAAGAATCTATTATTGCCAAATAATAAAAAAAAAAGGGCAGAAATTAGAGTAAAAATAGGAACTACTTGACCCAGTTCTGTATGACATATTGTAGTTGATCAAGATTTATGTGTGTATAATTTAATATTCCATGATTTTTTTTCCTTTCCTTTATATTATTTGTGCACAACAAAATAGAAATATTCTCTTCTTCTAATCGGTGATCAAGTCACATGTTAATTGGCACATTATGCCCGCAGATGGAGCCACAGATTTGTACATTTTATATAACATTTATATGGTCCCACATCTCTGGTTATGTCACTAGGATTATGTAAATTGAGCCTTAAGTCCTTCCTTCCTATTACCTAGATATACACCTATATATATAAATATATATATATATATATATGGCGTATATATATATATATGGCGTGTATATATATATATATATATATATGGCGTATATACCTATACCCATATTTTATTCCACTGTGCGTCAGTGTTGCAGCAGCAATGGAGGTTAGAATTGTCATTGCTTTAGTACACAGGCTTTGTGTTTTATGATGCCCATTTATGATGCATTTCTATGTTTTGACATGCAAGTTGTTTTTTGTTTTGTTTAGATTGTTCCTTTCAAAACTTTATTAACTGATTGTGCGTGACTCAAACACTTGCCCCACATTGCCTTTATTTAAGCTAATGCATCATGTTGGGTACTCGGAAGAAATGCCTTCGAAATGTTGAAGAAATTGATTAATTAAATTAAATCGGGGGTGATATTATAAAGTCGTTCGATGTAGAGTTATGACCTCTGTGACCTTTTCCCCCCATCTCGATTCATTTTCGAAAACCGAATTCCGTGCCAGAAACATCTATTCTACTTCTACAATGCATGTGCGTGTCAGAACCCAAGCACTCTCAAATGTGAATATCAAAAGCAAACTTTCACTGTATCAGCAAGTGGAGTTTATTCAAAATAAAGATTAAAAAGGCAAAAAATATTTAATAAAAACACCTGTATGTCTGTGCAAATGACCGCTGGAACAACCAAAAGGCAACGTCACGAGTTCATTGTTGAGGTACTTGTGAGCTAGTGATAAATAATACAGTATCAATTGAAAATATTAATCACATTGATTCTGTACATACAATTATTTCTTAATATTTCTCCGATGACTGAATCCTAACAGATTACTACACTTTTACGGAATCCTCTTATTTGTGGAAACAACCCATTAAAGTACAACACTGCATTCAGATAAAGTAAAGGGTCAAGGAAATAAAGCTAAACCCAGAACTGATGGGTGGATATTAATCATCGTGGTCATTACCTGAGTACAAACCATGTGATGCCACATTATGCTCAACA
This sequence comes from Colistium nudipinnis, assembly GCA_016785305.1. Classification (NCBI taxonomy): domain Eukaryota; kingdom Metazoa; phylum Chordata; class Actinopteri; order Pleuronectiformes; family Rhombosoleidae; genus Colistium; species Colistium nudipinnis. Next base: position 367,388 of record JAFBJU010016734.1, on the reverse strand, counting down.
TTTGACGACAAAAAAAAAAAGAAGACACGGCTGAGAACGGTGCAACAGCATTCGCACCCGAGCACTAAACGCGAGTGCAAAAACTTCGAGAACACATGATGACAAAAGCGAAGGTACCTCCGCTCATCTATCGAGGATATAAAGTAGATAGAAAAAATAATAATACTGTAATCCAGTGGCGGCGGCAACATCCCAGGATATTAACTGACCTTTTTAATTGCAGGACACAATTTGTGATGGGTAAACAAGATCAAACACTGACCAACACTATTTTAATGTTTCAATCTAAATTGACCTGATGCATTCTGGGTTTTCAGCATGCAGTGAAACCTCCTCGAAGAGGAAGGAGGTCATCCATCTGTTAAAGCTCTGAGCTCCACATACATATCATAAATGTCCATATCACCTACAATAAGAAAGTCCCTGCGTTGTCCGGCCCTGTCGGTGATCTGTGTTGTTTTTTTTTTTTTACCTCTTGACTCCTCATGAAGGAGTGAACCCCGGGCTGCTGGTTTCCGTGGCCGGACTGGCCAAACACTCGCTGGACTTCAGGCTGGCCAGGGACTTGTAGCTGGCGACGGAGGTCAGGGAGCCGCACAGACCTCTTAGAGACGGCGTCGCCTCCTTATCTGAATGACACGGTACACGGGGTGGGTATTAGCGTCGTAGCGGAGACCTTGTTGACGACCACTGCGTGCTCGCGTACGTACCCTGGCGGCGCCACTGAGTGGCGGGCGGCCTTGCCTCCAGACTCGGTGTGCGGGACGATCCGGGAGAGGTCTGCGAGAGGCTCACGTCTGCGGACAGCTGCTCCAGACTCTGGAAGCTCTTCCTGAGGAGAGAGGATCAATTCGGTTGGTGAGAAGAGCAGGACGACGTCTGCCGGACCCAGATTCATTGTCAATTTGAGTCGGTCATGAAGTTGGAATCATCAACTGCAGCAATGCACGCACAACCAAATGAAACTCAGAAGCGGAACTCATCCACATACTCCTCCCACTGTCCAACGCGCTTCCTGTACAGCAGTGTGTCCAGTGCAACGGCGTGGGCATCCAGGGCATCAGGAGACGGCCACTGATTGGTCAGGTGAGCCGTCAGCTCCTGTCTGGACCGCAAATCATTGTTCTTCAGCACTGTCCTAAAAACAATAATCAGTTCATTTTTTTTTTTTTTTTTCTCTCTCTCTCAGGACAAAATCAAAAAAGACCGGGAATTTAACACCGAATCACACAATATGGATTCTTCCCGAGAACAGGGTCGAAATTTCTAATCTGTGGCGAGAGGAGTCGACGGAAGGAAATGGCCGGCTCCATGCTCCCCTCCTGAAGGGGTTCACTGACTGGTCAACAGTCACACACAGGGGTTGTCGAAGTGGTCTAAAACACACACACCGCTCAGTCAACACTGCATGGGTTGCTAGGAAAACACCTCGTGCACTGCACACTGGTACTGGTTACTTCACCTCAAGCCTTCAAGGCCCTGCAGGACAGGATGCTCTAATCCCTGCTACTTCTGTCTAAATGTAAATGATATGCTTGATTGACTCATGATGAATGCATATCACACCGAGTATTGATTGCACGGATACGACACTCCATATTTTTTTCCGAGTGTCGTATCCGTGCAATCAATACTCGGTGTGATATGCATTCATCATGAGTGATATATATATATATATATGTCGTTTTTAAATAAATAAACATTTATTATATAAAAGAAAGGAGCAGTGAGAACTAAAAATGTAAATCATTTAGGACTGGAGGTTCGACTGGCACCTCACCGATGAGAGCATGAATCCAAGCGCCACAGTGACGCTGCAGTGTCGCTTCCTGGCTACAGGCAGCGCTGTAGTGCAACTCCTCGTTCGACGACACATAAGTAACAAACCACCGTCTTGCTGTGTCCTAAATGTCAAATTCGCAGCTGAAGTGATATGCATTCATCATGAGTGATATATATATATATATATGTCGTTTTTAAATAAATAAACATTTATTATATAAAAGAAAGGAGCAGTGAGAACTAAAAATGTAAATCATTTAAGACTGGAGGTTCGACTGGCACCTCACCGATGAGAGCATGAATCCAAGCGCCACAGTGACGCTGCAGTGTCGCTTCCTGGCTACAGGCAGCGCTGTGGTGCAACTCCTCGTTCGACGACACATGAATAACAAACCACCGTCTTGCTGTGTCCTAAATGTCAAATTCGCAGCTGAACCCTTCCTTCCTTCCTTCCTTGCTTGCTTCCTTCCTTCGTCAGCATCCTCACATTCTGCTTGCTGACACACACACACACACACACACACACACACACACAGTGACACGCGCACACACAGGATGAACTCACAGTTGGTCCCGCAGTTCCAGGATGATGTACTCAAGCTGTTCCTTCTCCAGGGTGTGGGTGAGGTGCGCGTCGGCTAGGTTCTGCTGCAGCGCTTTGTTGCGGGACACGGCCTCCGACAGCTGGGCTTCCCGCAGACGCACCAGCTCTTCCAGGTAACCCTGAGGCAAACACACACACGCGCACGCGCGCGCGCGCACACACACACACACACTTTCATTTGTTTGCCGCATGCTGCCGCGCGCGACTACACAGCTTCATTCTTTGTTTTCACAAATGAAAGAACCCCTGAGCGGAGAGAAAAAATAATAATACACCACAGGGGTTTTCTATGCAAGGAATAACATTTCGGGGAAAAAAAATCTTCTTCGCAGGACCTGGCATTTCACAGCCATTCAATATCATGCCGTGGCCGAGGACAACGTCACACTTATGGCATATATTACCATGCAATTTATTGAGGGAGAAACAACATTCTCAGGAAACGGGCTCGGGGCCATACCTTCTGCTCCAGCGCCGTGCGGTACTTCTGATCGAAGCGTTTGTACTTGCTGACCAGGCTGCTCTGCTCGGTGAAGATGGAGGCGGCCGTGGCCGCTCTGTCGGGGGAGCTGCTCGCGCTGCCGCTGCCGCTGCTGCTGCCCAGGGTTCTCATCTCCTCCTCGTCGCTGCTGATGCTGTCGGCGCTGCACACGCAACCACAGCGGGGCCTCACATCAGCACAAACCCAGCAGAGCAGCGGCAGACCAGCGGCAACCGGTGCGCCGCGTCTCCCCGAGCAAGTTTTGCGTTTCAAGGTTAAAACGTATGTTTTTTGTTTCTCGCCACCACACTGAGATCGAAGACAACATTAACACCGGCTCACGTAAATCCCAATACGTACGGACTTACAGGATGTACCATGTAATCCTTGACCCACGAGAGGGGTCGCCAATAAGGATTACCATCAACTGATGAAAGCCTCGGTTCTCAAGTACTAGAACATCTGCGCCCAGATCTAACACCAACACCGCCGTTATTTTTAAATGTTCCGTTTTATTAAATGTCATCCCCCCCCCCCCCCCCCCCCCCCCCCCCCCCCCCCCACCCCGTCATACCTCTGAGTAAACTTCAGGTATGGCGTGTAGTCGATCACAGCGGGGCAGCTGCTGTCCAGACCTTCTCCTTTCAGACAGAAGCTTAAGAGAAAAGACAGGATGGGAACGGACCATCAATCACAACACATAGCTGAGTAAGAAGCAGCAGGTCAGGATTGTCACCTGAAGTCGATGGTGTTCAGTCCAATGAGCGTGTCGGCGAGAAGCCCCGCCTCCTCTCCCAACATGATCGCGCCGTCGTCGTAGCACCTCCTAAAGCCAACACGTGCGCACTCGTTATTCGCGGGAAATCAGCTTCTTCAAATCATTTTTTTTTAAAAAGGTAAAGCCGAGCCCGCCGGGGCAGCGGGAGGACGTTGGAGAGCTGACTTTTAGAAGTCGAGCGGAAGCAGTTCGAGCGGAAGCAGTTCTGTTAACCGGCAGCCAACTGTTGGAGCTGGCGGAGAGAGGCCCCTTCGTGAATACACTTAATAAACCTCTTAAACCTGAGCGAAGGAGAACGCGTGCGCGTATGCGAGCACTGCACCGAGACCTGGTGGTTTTGAAGTCCCTCAGAGCCGATGAGACGTATTCCGATAGTCTTTTCTCCATCAGCACCACTCTGATCCAAGCCCTGCCCTGCAGAGAGAGGGAATGAACGTTTAACGTAAAACGTAGGTATAATCATCAGTTACGCGCTGCGCTGTAGATCAATGAAAAAAACACCGATTTTTCAGTTGGGCCCATAGTTGTGGACCGAGGTGACAAATCAATGGCGCCCCGTCCCTACATTCATGCTGCGCGCGTGGCCAAAGAAACGCCATCAGGTGCCAGGTATGAAAGCCGCACACGTGTCGGGCGAATGGCCGTTCATTGTGCGCCCCGAAAAGCTCTGTAAAACATTTCCTGCCTCTGAATCTATAAAGCTTCACACAAACAAACAGTCCCCGATGGTTTTTAACGGCTCACCTTCGCTCTCGATGATCGCACGTTTTCCATGCTCTCAATGCTCCAAATGCAACTATGGGCGACGTTACTGCAGGCTGCTTTTATGTAGTCCCAGAAACTGCGAGCAGTCTCGTAGCCAAACCATGTGGTCTGGCCTGAGAGAAGGAGACACAGAAAAAATAAAAAATAAAATGTTCTCCTCAATTGTGAACCTGAATTTAATACACATGGATTTATTCGACTCCTTTAACGAATTAAAGAGGACGCAAATTAAGGAGGCACGCGTAACATCTCAACAGGAAGTTAATACATAAATACCATTTTTTGAATTGACATAAATAGCACTGGGAATACTTTTCTCATGTGGCTGTCGGGGGTGGGAAGAACATAGTCAGAGAGAAGTCTGGTGTGGAAAGATGAGTCACTGCAATTTCACATCCAAGTTTGCATATTGGGGTTCCCTGGTGCTTTGGCTGTCACATACAACCATAACATCCCCGGCTCTTTTCCTCATAGGGACTGTTATCACAGCATGCCCTTGCCTCCTCTCTCCCCGTGTTTCCTGTCAATCTCCTAACAACTATGACATAAATACAGAAAAAAAATAACACGGCATTGCGCAGTTTTACTCTTGCCCATGTGTGGGCAAGTGATTAACCCGGACGGTCTCGTCTCGGGGGAATTTTGGTGCTACGTCTCTCTGTGTGTGCACGTACGTAGACACGAGAGTGAGGAGCAGGTCTTGTACCTTTGAGTCGATGGTTAAGGATGTGCTCCAAGATGGAGACAAAGTTGGTGAACTCCGGAGATGAGTCATCTATGGTCTCGAAACAGGAGCGGTCGAGCAGAGTCTTCACTGAAAACCTGAACACGAAAGAAGATGGTATTTAAAACCCTGAAGGGCAGCAAAACCAATTTCACCCATTGTGCATGTCGAAAGGAGGATGCGACTGGAATTTCACAACGTTCAAATGTGCTGTGCAGTGCTCGTCGGGGGCCTTAAAAATGGACTCGCGCAAAAAAAGCACCCATCCATTTTTAGATCCAGATAGGGAATTATAACCAGGATGTCTCAGCTTCTGCCGCCTTTGATTTTTATGACACTTTTTTGTTGCGAGTAGCTTAAGTGCATTAATAAATCACTGGCTCTACTTAGGGTATTTACCATGACAAACTACTGTCTTTGCGGCCGTCTGACCCCAGGTAAGACAAACGCACACTCAAATGCCCACAAAGACGACTAAACGCAACCAAAATGATTCATCTTAATTAACATAAAACCAAAACTCAGTTTGTTTCCCCCCCCCCTCCCCCCCATCACCATGCAGGTCTTTCCTGGATCTCCTGCAATGTAAGCAGGCTTCATATGCAGCCCTGTGCGTCATGTGCACCGACCGAATCTGCCTAATCTGATTTCCACTCATCAAACAGGAAGAGAGTTAAATTAAAGGCAGCAATGTGCGTCTGCGTTCGCCCCACACACACACACACGCACGCACGCACGCACGTCCTGTGAATTTTGCCAATCTGTGTGCTGCCGTCAATGCTCACTAAATAATCTCACTTATATATCTGTCTCGTTACTTAGCAGCAAGGTGACCACAGTGTGTGTGTGTGTGTGTGTGTGTGTGTGTGTGTGTGTGTGCGTGCGTGTGCGTGCGTGCTTCCTTCCAGGGAAATGTCCACAAGTAAGGCCAATATTCTATAGGTTGGACTTGCCTTTAATGATGCCGCTGTGGAGTTTGTTTTTGGACACATTTAGCCAAACATCTTCAGTCATGACCGCCCACACAGTCACAGCGTGCAATACTGTACATTCAAGTGGCTAAAGTTGATGTGAAAAGCCCGTTGCTAGGCGACCGAAAACAGAGTGACATCAGCTTAATGGTTACACATCAAAAAATACGTTTATGATGTCATGTTCATTAATGAGAGAAGAGGCCGACTTTCAAGGATTTGTCATTTGGCGAAAATGAACACAACGAAGACTAACAGAACAAACTGGACTCAGCTTTAAAGCAACTTCCTTTTAGCACATTTCTCACAGGATGAGGCCTTTTCACAGAGGACATTTTAACATGTCACAGTATGAAAAGTGAAAGTGTGAATTCAAAACAAAATTACAGGCTGGTGTCCATTTAGGCTTCCTGGGAGCCTTCGAATAGAAATCTTTGAAACATTATTTAACTGTAGGTTTAATGTCCTCCCTCTGCTAAGTGGTGTTCAGTCTAGTTGCATTTTATTTTTCCGAGGAAGGTGAGGCACTATCAGCTTTTGTCAAAGTCACGTCCATAATGTTTTTTTGTTTGTTTGTTTTTTGTGCGTTTTTCGTTTACTCTTTGAAAACTCATTTTCTGACAAATGTTTACACATACGTTTGACACACAGAGTTACACACACCGGTGTCTTTAGACCAGCAGAGATAACACCATTTCATGACAAATCGTTGTACTGTTCCACGAATAAAGACATAGATAGTCTTAAACCTCGTTTTGGTAGGGTAACCAAAAACAGCTAAATGCGATTTGGACTCCCGGTGTCATTATTTCTAAAAGCCTGGCCTCAATCCTGCACCGGAGGTGATTATGAAGGTAATGATGACTGAAATGTGATTACACGACCGTGCTACGGTGGTGGAGGACGCAGGTGGTGGTGGTGGTGGTGGTGGTGATGACGACGATGAGTGTAACGTAGGCGAGTGGACGAGATCACCTCAGAACCATCCAGCTGTTATATCGCATCACTAAGGACCGGAGTCGGCGTCGCCCTTTCAAGCTAACCTCAGCACACCCCCGCGTGCCTCTGGCCACATATACTCTCACTCATCTGCCGTCACGCACAGTACCCAGCGGCACGTCGGAGAGATCCCCACCTGCACACCGTGAGCAGGTTCCTCCTCTCCACCGCGGAGCTCCTGCCCGCTCCCCGGTTCCGGGTGAGATGTAGCCCCCCCGCGCCGAGCGACGCCATTCCCGCCCGGTGTCCGTGGCTGCGGCCGCTCCTCCGCGGCCTCTGCACCCGGAGTGCGATCAGCGTCTGTGGCCGTCAGCCCGGAGGAGAACACGCCGCTCCGCTGTAGGAGGGGTCCAACGGCACCGTGTGTCAATCGCTCCCAGTGAGCGAGTAACACACGGCATCCTGGTTGAGCTTATAGAATAAAATATATTTATTCGCCTACTAAAATGGGATATAGGTCGTTTCCTATTCCACATCAGTGTGTCCGTGGAGCTTATTTGGGAGCTTCCACACAGTTCTCTCCCCGTGAATGCTGAATTTAAAAGAGCTCGCCTGCTTTTATTTTGAAGGCCAATTTGTGTGAAAGGTAGTGAGGTTGCAATTAAACTCCGACACCGGAGGATAGTGACCAAAACTGGAACGATGTTTCTAGCCGCCTGTGTGTGGAGTTATTAAAGGGTTGCATTTCTGCTTGTCATCCAAACGCAGAAGATGGCTGAAATGTAAATTAAGCGCGGGTTTTAGTTTTGCATGGTTACAATCCGATTAACTAAACAAAATGAATCTGTCTCGCTCATCCTGATCCTCCACATTCAAGAGTGTTGACGTAAAGTGCCTTTTCCACCGTTTGGATGACACGTGTAAACATATGAGGGGTTTGAGTTAGAGAATATGCAACGTCAAAGTCCTTCAGCTAATCATAACCAAAGAATGTGTGTGAATGTGATCATAGGTCAGGATTTCGGCTATAAAGAAACCTTTAACAACAGCATAATGATGAGCATGTGTCATTGTGCCCTATCGCTTGTTTGTAGTTAAAATGAACTGCATTTTAATAATAAATACGAGTCTGTCGTCATGTACCTGTCCTTTGTTTTGATTCTGGACAGTGTAGAGCAGTGATTGTGCTTATCATTTCAGGAGGGACATGATAAGGGGGGGGAGAGCGTCGCCCAGTGGTCTCACATGAAACAGCAAGGGCCCGGGTTCTCTGTGGTTCACTCACAACATGCACTACCTCACTCCTTATCGGACCACAGCTGAATCATGGTGGTTGTTCCTGTCATATAGTTGTGCACCTGAGAGCCCTGACACGTGATCTAATCGCGAATGTCGGTATAGTAACTGGGTGCATTTGTTCTCCGGCGTAGACTCCGTTGTGGCAGAGAAGTGTATTTTGGCACGGCCATGGCAAAGGGTTGAAACTACAAAATCCGTCATCTATTTTAACGCCAAAACAGATTTCAACTGACTTTCCCTGTCAGAAAGTGAAAGGGTATACATTAAAATGGCATATTATATCAGTTACCTTTCAAATTAAGTTATATATATATAAAAAAAACATTAGCGTCATCCTGCCTCAAATCCTTTGCCACTGGACAGAAATGCAGGTCCAGGAAGCTGCAGCGTGATGGACCGGACGTTGAGAGGAATTTGATCCGTGTGGTAATTTTGTTGTTGTTTTTTTTAGTTTTTTTAACGGAGCTCCGACTCAGAAACATTAACAGTGGCACACACACACACTGGACTCCTGGAGCCCGGGCCCCCGACGCGTGAACAGTCGTTTATTCTGAATGAGCGGGAGACTCTCAGAAGAAGAAGATCAAGAGGAGGAGGAGGAGGAGGAGGAGATCTGGGGGAGAGACATAACGAGACACGCTTTATGTGACTCTCTGTGAGGGCTGAAGTCCTGCAGCGCGATAAGGAAGCTGCCATCAAGCCACGTGAGGATGGGAGAGGGGACAAGTAGGGGGGAGGAGGAGGAAGAAGGCGGGGGGGTGGGCATGACAGACAGCACCGCCTCTGCTCTTAACGCGTGTGAGCGCTGCCTTCATCCACAATCCAGACAGAGAGGTGAGGGAATCCGGAGGGACAACAGCGGAGGGTAAGTCAATCTCCACCTGACTGGCAATCAGTTTTTTTTTCTCCTCTCCTCTAGGGGTTTTATTTTGTATTTCATTCGTGTATATATATATAAAAAAAAAGAATCGTGTAAATTGTTTGGGTGTCGCTGTGAAATGTAAACAGGCCTCTCCTCCTCTGACAGGACCCAGGCATGGATGTGAAGGAGGAGATCAAAACGCCGCCCGCGTCCAAACGGCAGCTCAACGGGGACTTAAGGTCAATTCTTTAAAAAAGAAAGAAAAAAAAAAACGTCATTAACAGTGAATATTGGGGGTATTAACAGTAAACTGTTGTACCTCCGTACGCCGCCAAGTACGAGGTGGAGACAGCTACTTTACTGAAGTATTATTTCGGCAACCTTAACCTGTATTATAAATGGAAATAATGTTCCACGTAATCTCCTGCGTTCGTTTTAAAGCAGGTTTTCAAATCATAGATTGCAAAGTACCTCTGTGTTCATTTCATCAGCTGATTTATACTTGGAAACAAACGGGCTCAGACTATGTATTAGACAACAAGTTTGTTGTGTGTTTTTTATTTATATATATATATATGTGTGTGTGTGTGTGTGTGTGTGCGACTCCTGCAGTGAGAAAAAGAAGGATGATAAAGAGGATGGAAAGAAGAAGAAGAAAGAAAAGGAGCCAAAGTTGCCCATGGTTGGCCCCATTGCTCTGGTGAGTCAAGTCATAACACAGCGATCTCCCACTTTGTCAGGGGCTTGTGTGCGCGCGGTGTGTGTCTGTGTATTCGTGTGTGGGCACTGTTATTTCCTCTAAAGCCGTTCATTTAGCAACAATCTAATTGTCATTGACCTGTGTGTGTTTACGTGTGTGTGCATGTGTATGTGTGTGTTTGTGCACTGTTATTTCCTCTAAAGCAGTTCATTTAGCAACCATCTAAGTGTAATTGGTCTGTGTGTGTATACGCGTGTGTGTGTGTGCGTGTGTGTATATGTGAACATCCTCCTGTTGTTTGGGTGGACTCCTCCAGTCCCCCACTGTGAGAATATAATAGCTGCTCAGAGTTTAAAGTTTCTTCCTGTTCTACTTTGACAATTCAAAATTCTTTCACAGAGAAAGTTTTCAGGTGCGCACACACACACGCACGCACGCACGCGCACGCACACGCACACACAGTTGCTGATTTCTGCCGCTCTCTCTCTCCCTTCTGTGTGAGTGTAGTTCCGATTCACGGACAGACTGGACGTTCTGATGATCTTGATCGGGACAATGATGGCCATGATCAACGGGGTGGTACTTCCTCTCATGTGTGTGGTGTTTGGAGACATGACAGACAGCTTTGTGAGAAACGCGTCCGTAGTGCCAGACCTGAGTGAGTTCTCCGTTTCAGGCCGTGGAACCCGTAGTCCAGACGGCGGAAATAATATAATACTTTGACATTATGTTTTGTTCCCATTTGTCTTCAGATGCCACCATAGAAATAATGAACACCCTCGAAGAGGAGATGACTCAGTAAGACTTCATAAACTTTGCATAATTTCACTTATGTGAATTGATCCTGGTTAATTGTGTTGCCCGGACAACAGCACTGCAAAGACTCTTACGGAGGACCATTCTGTTCTAAGGAGCGTTGCTTTATTGATAATGATCATGTTGTTAAGTTTGCTTGTTCAAGTTTTTTTGTGCACAAAGGTCAGATGAGCCACAACTTGACCTTGACCTTGAACTGCAAAAATTCCAACTCGCACTTGACACAGTCGTCATTCACAGTTTCCCTACGGCCGAGTCCTATCCAATTGACGCCCTTTGTGCCATAATTCTGCTCTTCTTCCAGGTATGCCATCTACTACTCGATAATGGGAGCTGTGGTGCTGCTCGCCGCCTACTTACAGGTTGCCCTGTGGACCATGGCGGCCGGGCGGCAGGTCAAACGCATCCGCATGTTGTTTTTCCACTGCATCATGCAGCAGGACATCGGCTGGTTCGACGTCAACGAGACTGGAGAGCTCAACACGCGTCTGATGGAGTGAGTGACTGAGCAACCACGCCCTCCAAAGCCCAGTTTTAACATTAATCTGAACGTAACAGTGAGGGGTAGGTAACGCTCTGTGATCTGGCCACATGTTGGGCTGCAACAAAAAAAAAAAAAAAACGAAATGTGGGGAAAAATGCCCATCGCATTTTCCCACCGTCCAATATGATATTCAAATTATCGTTGGTTTTGACCAACAGCCCAAAATGTGGACAGATCATGAAACGATGAAATATTCACAAGTGGAAAGCTGGATTTTCTGTGACGACGACGATAATGGCAAATGGTTTTCCCCGCGGTAATCCACAGACGTCGTTGCACTTTGAAGATGATTAGCGGTAAACGTGGTTTTCATTCGCACGCACTAGTGATGTCTACAAGATCCAAGAGGGCATTGGCGACAAGACGGGGATGCTGATCCAAGCCTACACCACCTTCCTAACCTCCTTCATCATCGGCTTCACCAAAGGCTGGAAGCTGACCCTGGTCATCCTGGCCGTGAGCCCCGCGCTGGGCATCTCGGCCGCACTCTTCAGCAAGGTGAGAACGCGCTTTCTTTCTTTCCCCCCCCCCCATCAGGACACAGGCGCCCGCGTGCACATTTAATGAAACGCCTTTGCTCCGAACAGGTGCTGACAACCTTCACGAGTAAGGAGCAGACGGCCTATGCCAAAGCGGGAGCTGTGGCCGAGGAGGTGCTCTCGGCCATCAGGACAGTTTTTGCCTTCAGCGGTCAGGACAGGGAGATCAAGAGGTGTGTACACTTGTGTTCTTTTCTACCAGCACCGTAACGATGTGAGCACACCTGTCGCCTGGGCACCCGCAAATTGGTTTCATAAAAAAAAGATGATTATACTTAGGATAGTGTGGATACGGTTAAGTTGGGATGGCTTTTGGTACTTTAAGTCACCATAGGCTAAATGGCAGTGCTGTAACATTCAAATCCACAATGCCGATATAATACTCGTGCGTGTGTGTGTGTGTGTGCGCGTGTGTGTTGCGCCCCAGATATCACAAGAACTTGGAGGATGCTAAGAATATGGGAATCAAGAAAGCCATCTCTGCCAACATTGCCATGGGCTTCACCTTCTTGATGATCTACCTGTCCTATGCGTTGGCCTTCTGGTATGGCAGTACGCTCATCCTGAGCGGGGAGTACACCATTGGCTCTGTGCTCACCGTGAGTAGACACATTATAAGCCCAAAAAAAATAAAAAAATTAATCAAAAATTCAAATCCTTTGAAACATGAAGGTGCATTTCACACCCACCCGGTGCGTCTTCAGGTGTTCTTCGTGGTGCTCATTGGAGCCTTCACCATGGGACAGTCCTCTGCCAACATCCAGACGTTTGCCAGTGCCCGGGGAGCTGCACATAAAGTCTACAGCATCATTGACAACGTAAGAGAATTCAACGCACGAGTATCTACGTTACTGTCAGCAGAAAATGCAATCGCTAATCTCTCTGCTACCGCTCGACCGCTGTCAGTTTGCATGATCAAAACACGCATGACTTTGACGCAGCCAACAACCCGTGGTCATTAATGAGATGTTTCGTTTTTTCCTCTAATTGGAGCGCCTGCTGGGGGAACGGCGATTGCGGGTCACTCGGTTGTGTTTTTGCACGAGTGTCGCTCACCTTTCCCCCGAATCTCTCCTGAATTTACTTCCGCTGACTGGATACAACTGATTTGCTGAGAAAAAACCATTCGTACCCGAGCGGTGCGCTCTTAACATCTGTGGCTTCTGGAGTTGCTCCATGAAGCTGCGTGGACGCATGTAGCAGAGCAAATATCGCTCCTCCCTATTCTGGAACAGCACCATGTGTCTCCGGGAGCCATGTCCAACCTTTGTTAACCTGAACTTAAAAGGGACATATGATCTTTTTGTGTGTGTGTGTGTGTGTGTGTGTGTGGCTGTGTGTGTGTTGGCACAATCAACCAGACGGTGAAAACCCAAAGGGCTGTGAAAATAAACATTAGGCTTGCTGCCTTCCTTCCATTGTCTGTTTGGGGGCTATGTTAAGAATCTGGCTCTTTTATCCCACCCCGTCGAAATGACAAACCAGTCTGGAGCCGAATCGTAGAGCTGAACGAAATACTCTCGACTCTTCCTGCCACAGAAACCGAGCATCGACAGTTACTCGGAGGCCGGCTTCAAACCCGACTTCGTCAGAGGAAACATAGAGTTCAAGAACATTCAATTCAGCTACCCCACCAGACCGGATGCCCAAGTACGTTCCCCCCCCCCCCGCAGACACCTACGGACCTTGTAGCCCCTCGAACTGGGTCTCACACCTAACATTGTAACCCTGTCGTAGATATTGAACAACTTGTCTCTGAACGTCAACTGCGGACAGACCATCGCTCTGGTTGGCAGCAGCGGCTGCGGTAAAAGCACCACCATCCAGCTGCTGCAGAGGTTCTACGACCCTCAGGGAGGCTCTGTGAGTGCGCTTTCCGAGACCGCTCCATCGCAAACGGGCGCGATGTCGCTTTAACCACAAGAGACGGACCGCTCGTTCAAAAAAAACAAAAAACAAACCCCAACGAATCGCCTCCCTGAATTGCAGGTGTGCATCGACGGCCACGACATCCGCACTCTGAACGTGCGCTACCTGAGGGAGATGATCGGAGTGGTGAGCCAGGAGCCCATCCTCTTCGCCACCTCCATCACCGAGAACATCAGGTACGGCCGACTGGATGTGACGCAGCAGGAGGTCGAGCAAGCCGCCAAGGAGGCCAACGCCTACGACTTCATCATGAACCTCCCCGATGTACGAAAGGTTTTCGGTCTATCGACTTCTCGAGGAGCTCTGTCCGGCCCCTGACTAATACCGAGACTCTCACTGTTCGAGCAGAAGTTCGAGACCCAAGTCGGAGACCGGGGGACACAGATGAGCGGGGGGCAGAAGCAGAGGATCGCCATCGCTCGGGCCCTGGTCCGGAACCCCAAGATCCTCCTGCTGGACGAAGCCACGTCCGCGCTCGACGCCGAGAGCGAGACCATTGTGCAGTCGGCGCTCGACAAGGTACGGTGACCCGCAATGGCGGGTGCACAAAGTCGTTTTAGGCGTTCGTTTTTGGCCATTTTTCCCCAAAGTAGACACGAAGACGCGACACACCCTAACCCCTCGCCTGCAGGTCCGACAGGGTCGCACCACCATCGTCGTGGCCCATCGCCTCTCGACCATCAGGAACGTCGATGTCATCGCCGGTTTCCAGAAAGGGGAAATTGTGGAGATGGGGACTCACAGTCAGCTGATGGAAAAACAGGGAATCTACCACTCACTGGTCACTACACAGGTAACACACACACACACACACACACACACACACATAAATACTTAGACATAATCTGGTTGGACACCAAGCTCAATAAAAAAAAGAAAAAAAGGCCTTTTTCTTTGATATTGATTGTGTTTGCCGTTTCCTCCCCGGGCCGCAGACGTTTAAGAAAGTCGAGGAGGAGGAGGAGGAGGAGGAGCAAGCGGAGCATCCGTCGCCAGCGGATGAGAAGAGCTCGTTGGTCAAGTCCTTCCGCAAGTCCTCCCTGAACACAAAGAAGAGCGCGAGAGGCTCCTCCATCGTGGCCGCAGAGGCAGAGAAAGGGGGCAAGCTAAAGAGCGACAAGGACAAGGCGGAGGAGGCGAGTTTAACCGGCGCTCCCTTTTCCCATGTTTCGCCTCGCCTTCGATTGCGACCTTTCTTAGAAACAAAGACAAGCCAGACACAGGCCGCGGGGGGGCGGGACCTCAGCTCTGCGTCTGTCTCTTTTCCCGCAGGACGAAGACGTGCCCCCGGTGTCGTTCTTCAAAGTGTTCCGCCTCAACGCCAGCGAGTGGCCGTACATCTTGGTGGGGATCATCTGTGCCACCATCAACGGCGCCATGCAGCCACTGTTTGCCATCATCTTCTCCAAGATCATCACCGTGGGTCACTCTCCTCTGTATCTGCGCTGCGCGGCCGTCCTCCGGGGGTCTTCAATCGCCGCCTCAACGCCAGCGAGTGGCCGTACATCTTGGTGGGGATCATCTGTGCCACCATCAACGGCGCCATGCAGCCACTGTTTGCCATCATCTTCTCCAAGATCATCACCGTGGGTCACTCTCCTCTGTATCTGCGCTGCGCGGCCGGCCTCCGGGGGTCTTCAATCGGATGTCGTTGAACGTGCTTTTTCCTCTCTCTCTCTCTCTCTCTCTCTCTCTCTCTCTCTCTCTCTCTCTCTCCCCCCNNNNCCCCCCCCCCCCCCCCCCCCCCCCCGCAGGTGTTTGCAGAGCCAGATCAAGATGTTGTCAGGCAAAAAGCCTCTTTCTTCTCCCTCATGTTTGCGGTCATCGGATGCGTCTCGTTTGTCACCATGTTTCTGCAGGTATGTCTGACCACAAAGTCCTAGATGTATTCGGAGAAAGAAGGAAAAAAGAAAAAAAAGAGGGTCACGGCCCAGGTCCAAAAAATGTGCTCATGTCTTCTGTCTGTAAACGCTTCCCGCAGGGCTTCTGTTTTGGTAAATCCGGAGAGCTTCTCACCCTCAAACTGAGACTCGCGGCGTTCAGGTCCATGATGAGACAGGTGAACTGAGAGATCTGGTCGTCGGGGGATATTGAGCTACGTGGCTTTCATCGCCAAGTCAATTCAGTCCGATGTCCACAGAAAAACGCTCATCCCCGTTGCTGTCTCTTGTTCCAGGACCTCGGCTATTACGACAATCCTAAAAACAGCACCGGCGCACTCACCACGAGACTGGCCTCTGATGCCGCCCAAGTGCAAGGGGTACGTCTCGCCCGCGGTCGCACACGCGCCACAAAACGAAGCTTTTTTTTTTTGCCAGACACCGGCTCCTGGAATCGCCTTACCGACTCCGCAATCTCTCTCTTTCCGGCCTGCCCAGGCTACGGGAGTTCGCCTGGCCACGCTGGCCCAGAACATCGCCAACCTGGGCACCAGCCTGATCATCTCGTTCGTGTACGGCTGGGAGCTGACGCTGCTCATCCTGGCCGTGGTGCCTCTCATGGCGCTGGCTGGGGGTGCGGAGATGAAGATGCTCACGGGGCACGCCGCCGAAGATAAGAAGGAGCTGGAGAAGGCCGGAAAGGCGAGGATGCGGTGCCAGTGCACCACTCGCGAGAAATGTCGCCGTTTTCACGCCAACCCGAGGCGGAGTCCTTGTGAGGTGCAGTAAATATAGCGTTTTGTGTCTCTCTACAGATTGCCACGGAGGCCATTGAGAATATCCGCACCGTTGCCTCGCTCACCAGAGAGTCCAAGTTTGAGTCTTTGTACCAGGAAAACCTCGGAGTGCCGTATAAGTAGGAGAAGTGGCCTTAATTATTTCAACCCCCGATGCATCATCTAAATTGAACACCTGAACACTTTTTTTTTTATTATTCTTTTTTTTTTAAATCACTCTCTGTACAGGAATTCCAAGAAAAAGGCCCATGTGTACGGGTTTACCTTCTCCTTCTCCCAGGCCATGATCTACTTCGCTTATGCGGGCTGTTTCCGATTTGGAGCCTGGCTGATTGTGAACGGAAGGATGGATGTCGAGGGAGTGTTCCTGTGAGTAGTTGTTGCGCAAAGGTCTCAGTTGTGGTAGATTTACACCATGAATCCTCCAAGTGAAGTACTCGTGACTGTTTGTACTGGTGGTAATCATTAACCTGCACCGAAGCACGTGACAAGCAGCTTCGCCTGAGCGTTTCGACGCTCCATCAGACACACGCTAGTGTTGCAGTGGTCATGTGACGTCACCCCTTTTATGCAATAGAAAGAGGCCTCGACTTAATGGGTGGGGGGTCCAGAGTTCGGCAGCTCGAGCGTCTCACCCACCATAAAGCGATAAAACATGAACTTATTACACCAAACTCGCTCACCGAAGGTTTCGTGTAGAGGCGCAACCCCTGCACACACTCGCACTTATTTTGGTTCATGCAATCATAAACACGCATTTGGAATCACTCAGTGGCACGACGACCCCGCTTCTAGAAATATAGAAACCAGCGGAGGCCAAGGCCCTTCCACTTACTCCGTCAAAATACGCCAGGCAAGGTGAACTGACCGGCCGTTACCGAGCACAATCGGTAACATGAGCGAAAGTTTGCCGAAGGATGGTCCATGTCCACGTGCTCACATCCGCCAACACATGCAGTACAAACAAAGACTGCGCCATCCCATTTAACACCGCAGGGAACCTGAAGGGTGCAGAGTAAGGCAAGCAGGTGCTGGCGCCGTGACTCAGCGTTTTGACTTCCTCTCCCAGGGTGATCTCGGCTGTTCTGTACGGCGCCATGGCCATCGGAGAGGCCAACTCCTTCGCCCCTAACTACGCCAAGGCCAAAATGTCCGCCTCACACCTCATGATGCTTATCGACAGCATTCCAGCCATTGATAACCTCTCTCAGGAAGGAGAGAAACTGGTACGTTACACCAGTACGCGCACACACACACGCACACACGTGTTGACGCGGCGTGTTAACAGTGTTAACCTGCGTCTCCCAAAACCCCAGGACAAGTTCAATGGAAACATGCACTTTGAGAACATCGCGTTCAACTACCCCTGGCGGCCGGACGTGCCCGTCCTCCAAGGGCTGGACCTGAAGGTGAAGAAGGGAGAGACGTTGGCCTTGGTGGGGAGCAGCGGCTGCGGGAAGAGCACCGTCATCCAGCTGCTGGAGAGGTTCTACGACCCCAGAGAAGGGAGAGTGGTGAGAGGGCCAATACACACCCGCGCCTCTTCACCCACTGTGCTTTAGATAGCGGTTCGCTGGTTAAAGGGCTGCGTGGGTACTTTACAGCCCCGCGCTGATGACGCCGGGGTATTATGGGCTTCGTTTGTCTGCCTAGAGGTCGCGAAGCGGTTTGTTTTTTATGATTGTTATCTCGATGATAAGGGTGGCTGCTGACAGTCCTGTGAGACAGTGAAGACAATTCAACGCTCGTCTCCCCCTCAGGTGATGGACGGCAACAATTTGAAAGATTTGAACATCCACTGGGTGAGAGCCCAGATAGGCATCGTGTCCCAGGAGCCCGTGCTGTTCGACTGCTCTTTGGCGGAAAACATCGCCTACGGGGACAACAGCCGCACTGTAACCATGGAGGAGATAGAAGCAGCCGCCAAGGCGGCAAACATCCACAGCTTCATAGAGGACCTGCCACAGGTAACCGTCGTAACTGTGGCCAGGAAGTGTCCCTTATTCTCACCGACGTCAGAGCCAGCCACGAAATGTTTAGGAATAATATTATTATTCCACATTTTTTTTGCACAAGACATTTTCCAATGTCTCCTGCTCTATTCTGTTTTTCTGTTGTTTTTTTTTTTTTGGCGTGCTGTTGCCGTAAAATGCCGAGTCACTGTCACTCCCTACAATTTACAGCATTTCACTCGCACGCTCATCACACAACAGGCCACAACAAGCAATATAAAAAGCCCCTGTACCCAGAGGACAGTGGAGTAACAGGGTCAAATAATCAATTAAAACACATTAGAAAAGCACTTGCGGAATATTTGTCCGGGATTACTGGAATCCGTTGCTTAGATAAAATAAATATGGATCATTTATGAGTCAGTAAACTTAAATCATTTTCTAGAAAGTCTCAGGCATATACAAATGAATAAGGTAGACATCCATTATTGTTGGTATATTCTCATAGATGAATTCAACCTTTTGCTGCCCGGTGAGAATGGTAGTGAGGGTTTTACATTTTCCATATTTATTAAATCATTCATGAATGTTTACTCCAAACGACGGAGGACGCTCCCTCTCGCGAGTAACAACACTATGTTGCCTGTCTCTCTGTGTGCGCGAGCAGAAATACGACACTCAAGCCGGGGACAAGGGAACGCAGCTGTCGGGTGGACAGAAGCAGCGGATAGCCATAGCTCGGGCCATCCTGCGTAACCCTAAACTGTTGCTGCTGGACGAGGCGACCTCTGCGCTCGACACCGAGAGCGAGAAGGTGAGTGGGCGACGAGCGCGAAAGGAGGCAATTATGACTGAAGTAAATAGATGGCACGCATTTGGTGAAATGTTCCCCCGTGGAAAATGGTGCGTACAAAACGATGAAAAAAACGTTCCGAGCAGAAAGATTCCAATTCCAAAGTGAAGAAAAAAGCGTCACGCCCCATTCTTGCTGTGAAAGGTGAGGGCCCATTCGAACGACTGGATTTGTTTTGTGTTGCCGTGTTCTCCCCGCAGGTGGTGCAGGAGGCGTTGGACAAGGCCAGCAAGGGCAGGACGTGCATCGTCGTGGCCCACCGCCTGTCCACCATCCAAAACGCGGATCGCATCGCCGTCCTGCAGGGAGGAGTGGTGGCGGAACAGGGGACCCATCAGCAGCTGCTGGCCAAGAGGGGCGTGTACCACATGCTGGTCACCACACAGCTGGGCCACGGGAGGGAATGAGGGGACAGTGAAATATTATTTAAAAAAAAACAAAAACAACGTGCCTGTCCCTCTTCAGCCCCGCGCCAAACATGAGTGGGGTTGAGCCCGTGCAGCTCCGGTGGCACAGTCAAGGGAAGGCCCACTTCTGGCATTTTTCCTACTATTCAATCACCCTCTAAGGTTACTTTTTTCCCCCCCGAAAACACGTTTGGCACACCACGGTAGGAAAAGTAGTGGTTTGGAAAATAAATTTGTGATCGTTTGATTTGATTTTGCGGCATCAGTTTCACGGTGCTGCCGTTTTTTGTTTTTTTTATGTTTGTAACACACTCTTGCCACTTATGACTTAGGTCGAAAGGTGTGTCTTACGAAGAAGGCCTTGCACGTTGCACTCTCGCATGCTTTCCTTTCAAAACATCACACGCCGGCACTCGCGTCGTTTCACGCCACCGACCTTTCACAAACTAACTGTTGCTGATTTTTGGTGCCCCCTACTGTGAACCGAATACTTTTGACAGTATAAATGCAGGGCTCACAGCGAACAACACCGGGTATTTATCACGTACCATATTGCATCACGTGGGACTCCGACACTGGACTCATCCTTTCTACGGTCAATGTTTTTGGGGCAATGATTTTCGAAGAATACTCGACGAAAACAAGTATTGAGGTGTTCTACAGTCCGGTTTATGATTGAGGCAGAAGTGCCTTCGTAGTTTAATCACGCAAACATATTGTATGCTCGGGTTTGCAGGTGTGAACTGTCATTCGCACACTCTGGCTGCAATGACTAAGAATGATTTTGTTTGAACCAATGCAATGAGTTTATAATCATATACTTAAAGATGAAAGTTTAATATGCAAACATTGAATCATTGTTGTTGTTTTTTTTACCCGAGTATGTACATCTATCACATAAATACACATTTTCAATATTTATTTTCAGATGAGCAGTACATTCAACTACTTTTCACAGTTAGTGACAAAAGTTCAGACTTTACTATTTACAAAAGTTTAGTCGAGCATCACGGGGAAGATTAAGGATGAGCGCAGGACTAAGTATGGCAGAAATGGGATACAATTTGTAAATACCTTTGTAAGATTCTGAGTAGCCTGGAAACAAGAAAAGTCTTGTATTTTCTTACTGCCGTTTTCCCAGTGCATTGAGAGATGCCTACTTAATAAGCATCCTATTGTTAGGAGACAAATAATACCGTCCTCGTTCTGTGAAAGCAAAGCACATCATTTTTTCGGTCAACTACAAATTGGAAAATCTATCAAAACCTGATTTTTGACCATTTCTAAGGCCATTTTCTTTAAAAACACTTTTTTTTGGGGGGGGGTATAATTGGAATGTCCTTCATTATACCAGAGCAGCACAAACAATCAAAGCAGCCATCAGTTCATTTTCACAATTCGTCAACATAAAACAGCCTCAGCTTCTGATAAAAATCTTTACCCACCACGCATTATTAGCACGTTAACGCATTAGCGTCGCCTATTTATTATTATTTATAACGGTAACTGCTGTTTTTCTCTCACTGGCGCTGAATACACGTACAGACAGACCGTGGGTCACAGGAGGGGCGGGAGGTTGCTCAGTGTATCGGTTGGTTGATCAGTCAGTCACTCATCATTGTATTATAAAAAGGAAAAAAAATATATATCACCCAGGGCCGCTGGGTGATAGTCATTTGATCCATTGCTCTGTGTGGAGAACAAACATGATTATCCCTGCTGAATAAAAGCCCAGAGTGCGAGAACTTTTAAGTGTCGTTTCAAGGCAAATATGTACACTAGCCGTTCGCCGTTTGTGTTTCTTTAAAGCCGAGATGCCGTGGCCAGGTGGAGCATCTCGTGCAGGGAGCTACAGAAGTTGTTGAACAGTGTCGAAGCGTCCGTCTGACGACAAGACTTCCACGCTGTGATGGATATCACAATCCTTGAGGTGAGAAAGACAGTGTGTGTTTTTTGGGGTTTTTTGTTTTAAATCACAGCAGCCGAATACTGAATGAATCCAAGTCCCGCTGTGGAATTCAGTTGCAATACAAACACAACCAAGCACCAAGCCAAAAACGGCATCAACAAAAGTACAACACCAATGTGATGGATACTTGAATATCGCTATCAGCTTCAAAACATCTCAAAACACTTAAGTAAAAGCAGCGTTTCGTTTTATCTGTGAAAGAAGAAGTTATATATATATATATTTTTTTAAGTTTCATCTCTCCCGAAGTTTTTCCGATTTTATAAATTCCTCAAGTCAAATTTCGACGTCACACAAATAAATGACGGGGAAAGAGTCGGGCTTACCGGTCATCTCTGATGCGGTAGAAGAAGCCGTAGCCATTGGGCAGCATGGGAGCCACAGCCCCCAGGACTGTGGTGTAGCCCACCAGACTGGACGACAACACAAAGTTACCCCCGCCGCCGCTGCGCACACACACACACAACCCGGTCACAGACCTGCCGGAGGGCTTCTGCATGAACATAGATAAATGATCTCCCAAAAGGAAACACTACGAAACGAACGCACTTTGCAACCGAGGCAAGAGAGGTAACAGGTGGAAAGTAGCGTTTAAGCATAACTAAAACATTTGCACTAATAAAGAGAAATGTGAAATATCAATTCTAGTTGACATGGCATACTGGGACATTTCCTCTTTCACCAATTTAAAATATATGCCGGGGGGGGGGGTGTGCTTACTTTGAGCAGGGCACAGTGAAAGGGGGGGAATTAAGAAGAGAAACAGAAGAGTGGTGTTGCATCACAGTACCTCTTTGTGTAGAGGGGGTCCATGAAGAGTTCTGGTGTGGGACGTCCTTCCTCTTTGGCAATAAGATACAAGCCAAGGAGATGTCTGTCAAAGCCTGGCAACAAAGTGATAAAAAAAACAAACGGTTATTAAAAATGCAGTTCTCGTTCCTCACAGTTGCACAGCAGGTTTATAGTTTTTTTTATAGATTTTTTCCCGCCACAGGTGATACTTCCTACAAGAAGGAAAATGCAAGGGGAAAAGTCTTGTTTTTAAGAGAAGTGTTTTGCTTATTACCATAACAACAATATTAAAAGGAAAAACATACGCAAATTGTTCAAAACAACTATGAAAAAACAAACATACCTTTTCCCTCCTGGGCCTCAGCCATTAGCTTGTTGTGTTGATTGAAGGCCAGCAGCATGGCTTTCCTCTTGGTGTCCACCTGAGAGGGAGGAGAAAAAAAAAAAAAGGTTGGTGAACCGTGCACCGTGTACGTTGTGAGACATACACGGATACACACACACACACTCACATCACACACGGGGTCAATCATGGCTTTACACCAGTCCACGGCTTCCTGGGTGCAGGGTCGCATCGTCTCCGTCCTGCCGTGGTAGAACTTGCGAGTCATCGCCGTCTCATAGCAACTAGCCGGCCTGAGAGAGGGGAGAGGGTTGTGCTCACTCCGTAGACTTCACATATCAGTCAAAGATTTTTTTTTTTTTACCCGGCCCATACCCTTTGTGCAATCTGTAGTAGGCCAACTGCATTGCCAGTTGGATAAAGGTGTCAGGGTGCAGCTTTTTCTGTCTGATGACGGCTTTCCCAAAGGCAGTGAAGGCGTAACACACAAGCTGCAGGTCCTGTGCCTGTTAAAAAAAAATTAAAAAATCAGAGGCGGCCAGACGGTTTGATGGGCGGACAGTCAAGCTGCCGTGACGACGGGTGTCTCGTATCAGTTGGGCGTTAAGTGCCGACTCACCGACTCCTGGTACTGCCGTTTGGCGAGGCCGATGTCACTCCGAGCCTTCTCGTCCAAAGTGAACACCATCTCCTCGGGGGGCGGCACCGGTCGGACTGCTTCTGAGCCCTAGAATATGAAAAGCACGCATTTGTGAAAAGTAAAAGCTACACTTATAACAAACTGTCAACACTTATTTTGCCTTCATTACAGAATCAAGTATTAATCCAGTTTACCTTCCATTTGCCTCCTGTAGCTTTGATTTGCTGGTCCAAATACCAGCACATAGACACCAGAACCATGGCATCAAACGGTGCATGCTGTGGAGCCAATTCATTGTATTTTTTTTTTTATCCTTTTTTAAAAAAAATTGTGTTTTGAAAAAATGTCATCCACTTTACTGTGCGCTTTTGGTTAGGATCTATTTGGTTTATGATAATAAATAACATTTACCCATGAACAAGACAAGCACACGCAAACTCACATCACAAATGGATCCGAAGGTGCCATCTGAGAACACAATTGAATTGTATGATTTGTCTCCCCAGCGGTTGGTGGGGTCGCCTTTAACTGCTTCCGTGGTCAGCTGTGGTCAGTAAAAAAAAAAAAAAAAAAGTCAGAGACTCATAGGCACACACGAGTTTTAAACTGAGACTCGTCCTAAATAATCCAAAGGTGTGCAGCTGGTACGTTTGTGTAGTTCTCCGGAGTGGAGTAGGGTTTCGTTTCGTCGAGACATAGGACGAACAGACCGCTCTGGATGGTTTCCAGGAGGGTCTCATTGTGTGGATCAATGCTTATCAGATGCTCCCTGGCCTGCAGAGACAGTGAAAGAAAAAAAAGTATGCTTTCAAAGGTTGTCCTATTGCAGCGTGAGATTCCCCTCCCCCCCCAAAAAAAATTTGAATCCATAATCTGTGTAACCCTCACCTTTGCCCAACGAGTCCTCTCCTCTGAGGTGAGAGCAGATACGCCGTCTCCCTCTGGCTCTCGCTCACAGCGCTCTTTGACATAGCTCAGTTGCCTGCACAGGTCAACACACACACACACACACACACAAAATATGACAAAGCAACTTAATTTTTTTTCCAATTCTGCCTTAAAAACACCACCCGGAATGCAGCGTTCCCACCCGCCTTCGGGTGGGCGTTCACACCTGTGTTTAGCGACGTCCACTTGTGATTGGATCCCTCAGGACAGATGTTGATACAGTGTCCGTAATAACAAACACAAACGGTCTACTTATGTGCAATAACTACCTGAGGAGTTCAGGCGGAGTGAGGATTTGTCCGTCATGAAGTGCGTCAAACGTGAAGAGCCGTCCGCGGCAAATGACGACCAAATGGGAGGGGCACGGACCCTCGCGCTCTGCGACGCAGCAGAATGCGTGCGTTACAACACAGTGATATGCATAAGCTCGGGAGGTGCACTTGACTTTATGCACGTATTCCTGAAGTTCCCGGAGAGCCCAGTTTAACCTACCCGTCTTGAAGTAGTTCTGAATGGTGTCCTTTTTCACTCCAGGTACTTTGCAGGTGGAGAAGAGCATTTTAAACTGCTCCATATCCAATGCCGTTTCACCAGCTTTCTGGGGGGCCAACTTCTCCCTGGAATACGCAATGTAGGAAGAAATGAAAAAAAAAAAAAAAAAAAATGACACATGTTCACGACTTTGTTTTACGCAGTGGAGCGACCATTGCTAAGCACACAGATAACATTTCGGAAGCGAGTGCGGGAATGTCTCACGTTCGAATCAGATCCCAGTATTGCAGGGTATGCCATGTGCCTATACTGGCCCTCTGCAGAGAGACCCCCTCCGCAGGAGGCCAGCAGTGCTCCAGGTAGGGTGCCGGCCCACCGAAGTTCACATTCAGCTGAGAGGGGATGCGGACCTCCAGATACGCCGCGTCGAGCCACCATTCTTCCAACTGGGGTGTTGAGAACAGGCACCTTAGTTGCGCACCCAGGATTAAAGGAAGCAGGACATCAACGCGACCCAAACAGGACGTTGACGGCAGAACTACGCACCCAGTTCTTCTTTGTCTTGGCTCTCTGCAGTAGTTTCTGGTGCAGATCTTTGCCGACACCCACTTGGAATTTCCTCACTATGTCCACGGTAGCCTTAAACTCTGTTTCCGATGCAAATGGCCGAACTGTTGGAAAACCGTGGATCAGTTTAACCCTTTGAAGCACGCACCAGCTCCTGGTCATTGTGGACATTGAGCGATCCTCTTTTGTAAAAACGGGGATTTTAATGTATTATTTTCAATTGTGCGAATTTGCAAAATGATCTTCCTATCGAATTTGGCTTACGGCCAGAAACAGAAATAGCATAGACCAAGCAATCTATCAGTCCATCAGAAAACTACAGCCCCAGCGAGCAGTGCTGTTGAACTTTCTTGCCTAAATATTTGCCATTGGCAATTGGAAGCACCTCTTTAACATTTGAATTGTTTTCCCTCGCCAACAACGGCCGCTCGTTACCTTACACAATTGAAAAACGTTCAAATTCATATTTCGGTGGCACATTTTCTTAACGACACGAATTTTACAAGACAGACGCACAGGCCTGCAGAGGAAGGAAGGAAGGAAGGAAGGAAGGAGGAATTTCCATACTGATGGGCAATTACGATCCCTGGAGCGCAATAACTGAGAAACGCAAGTGTCCTACCTGCATCCAGATACTTGTCCAGGCTGCTCTCTAGAGAGGGCACAGGCAGGGGGGGCAGGTGGCTTTGGTACTGGAAGGTCCGCTCTGGCGGGGAATCCGACACAAGATGAGCCATTTGTTCTTCCTGTCATGAACAGTAAATGTCGCACGGCCATGATGCTCAGGGTGACAGCGCTTTGTATCACAGGACACGGACAGACAATGATGTTGATGTTTTGGTGGTGTACTCGGGCTGCCACATAAAACACACGTGAATATACCTCCTTTGAAATCTGCACAAAACGGATTCAAATTATTCGTGTGAACATCAATAGTATATCTCATTAATAACGACGCTTTTTTTTTTACACACACATATATCTATATATATATATCTATATATATATAGATATATATATACTGTATATATATATATATATATATATTCTTTTTTTTTTTACATTTATTAGGGAATTCATTAAAACCTTTTTTTGCTTGAAAATCGCTCTCCCTAATTTACTGATTTTGAAAATCAGCACTTGACCAATATTGCCGATAAACTCGCTAAGGCCAATGACAGGAACTCGAAACTATCACAACAATGTAAACAATGCCTATTAAAGTCCCTAAACGTGCGAAAGGGGGAGAAGAAGAAAAAAAAAATACTCACTGCACCTGCTGCTAGTCTATTGTGCCAAATGTCGAGAAATGTCGGAGATCTTGATCTTGGACCTACCCTTGACTCCCTGTGGCCGTTTATCACTGTTTTCTTTCATTGTATTTCAGAGCAGAGCGAGCAATGGTTGGTGAGGTGCAGCTCAATAGCCGGAGAACTCAAATCGTCAACAAGGAAGAGGCGAAATGAGAAGTTTGAACGTCAGAGTCAACTCTGCGTTTCCCTTTGGAGTTGTGTTGCCAGTTTTGTTGTGTAACGTCAACTGTAATATTGAACTGACATCAAGTGCATTGCGGGTGCGAAGCCGTTCTAATGGAAGTCAACGACCCCCGATAAACAACGCGAGTTGAGCTGCTGCAGCGCCTTAGCTGTCGGCTAAGGCTAAAACAAAGACAACTGCGCGCAACTTGATTTAAAACCTTCCCGGCACCCCGCTCAGCTCACCTGGTTGTACAGCGGTGTCCCGGCATCCAGGGACGAAGCAGCAGAAGTGGCAGTGTCGCAGTGACCGCGGTGTGTTTGTGTCCACACTCCCGCAGACACACACTCACCTTTACCCCAGTGAACCAGCACCGTGCGGCGCACTGCGCCTGCGCAGCTCAGCCCGCTGTGTGTGTGTTTGTGTCCGTCCGAGGAAACCAACTGTTTCTGCAACTATTATAGGTACCTAGTAAACGTATTTATTGACTCAGTTTTTGTAGGCAAAAATTGGAAAGTATGCTCCTAACAAAAGTTGTTTAATAAAAAGGGGGTGGGGGGGGAGTAAATAGTACATTACCATTGGTAAACAGAAGGATAAAAAGAAGTACCTCAAAATGGTTATATACCTATGTATTTAAATACTGTTGATTTTGAAGACAGTCAATGGCAAAGCCAAATATTTCCTGTTTTTACATATAGCAATGCACTTCTACTGAATGCAATGGAAATTCTAATTCTCAATAGATAATATAATAAGCACAAGTGAGACAAATAAAAATAGTGGACATGTGTATTTTATTTTCACAATGTGTGCAAATAATTGTGTTCACAGCGTTTAGTTCATCCTGTTTTTACAAAGCCCAAGTTACATACCAAAGTACACAAGTATATTGATGACTGTGAACAAGTATTACAAGATAAATCTGATAAAATATGAATTAAAAAAAATGTTGCCCTTACAGGACGCATGGAGTCACTTGGTTGTGTACCTTAATAGGAATAATCTACGTAAATCTATCAAATCAAAGCTAATTTATAAACATGGCCACTTTAAGCAGAAGCCTACTTGTTAGATAGGCAGCAGCACAGTTTCGGTAAAGGAGTTAGTAGTCTGTGATCTCTCGGTGCATCAAGTCTTCCTCCTCGATTTTACATCGTACTCTTGCTGACAAGTTCCTTTGCTAACTTGACGTAGGCCGACATGGCATCATCCTTGGACATCGCTGAAAGAGAGCGTAGACACACATTTCATGGGGAAAAAAAGCGTCAATATTTTTACAACCCCTTCGTAATTACCAAATATCTGCAGGTTAAGGACAGTTGCACAGTTGACTCAACGGTCACATGGTAATCTAAGACCGTGAGCATAGTGTAAATGTTGACGCCTATGATGCAAATGCTTTGTTTGCAGTGTCACTTTTAACTTGTTACCCTTTCTTGAGTCCCAGGCGTCCCACTTGGCTTTTCCTTTGAAGTCCAACATTCCGGGTCGATCTAAAATATTGCCAAAGCACACAGTGAAGATGAAATATTCAGAATTTAGAGAACTTTGTCTGGAAGGGCTTTTTTTATCTGCTGCATGTCATACCGGTGTTAACGTCTCCTACGAGCGCCTGCTTATAAAGCCCATACAAGTCCAACAACTCCTGGTCTGTGGGTCTCGTCTTCAGGGTCTTTACTTCCTCTGCCAACTTTTCAAACTCTTCCTGTGGGTAACAGATGGTCAGAAATAAAAAATAAATAACAAGTAGTTCAAGTAATTTTGTCTACATAGTGATCAAAGACAAATAGAATTACTTCTCTACACATTGGTTGGTGGTGACTTAGTGGGAAGTGGGTGGTGCAGTGCGTGTATGGAATAATCATCAAGTGTATGAGAATGTGCATATTAATTAGTTACACTGAGTACTGACTAAGACATTCAAGCCTTGTTTTCCATTCGTGGTGCAGAGCCCGGGAAACCCATTGTTGCACAAGCAGGAGATAAACAATGGACTTTGATTCAAGCTCCAGTGCTTTTGTGCCTGATTGAATAATCTACTATTCAATGGATCTGGAGCCATGCACAACAGATAATTACAGAGCAAAGGTTGCTCCTGCTGCAAAGATCAACCTCTAAACCTAATAATATACAGAGTGGCTATTAGATGTACAACTATTTCATAGTTTCCATTTACAGGAGCCCGATTCTGCAATATACAATATTTTAAGCAATTCAGCTGTGGGTCAACTGAAGTTGTCCAGTAGAGAGCCGGGTTTTTCTAATATGAACTCTCACACACACAATAGTTAAAAATGGATGACACCATAAAGAGTGGATGGCGTGAATACCCTCCGCTACATCCGCTACTCGTATCGGAGCGCCGATCAAACGGAACCACCGATCGTCGGCCTGAAATGGTGAATGAGGCGTGCAAAATGAACAATAGATATATTACCTGGAGGGACATTTCGCTGGATGCAGCCTGGAGATATGGGTGCGTCGGAATTGATGGCTCGGCGGCTCTGTGACTGCGCAGCTGCACGAGCGGAACAGTAACTGTCGACCCTGCAGAGGAGGGAGCAGAGGGCTGCGGAGGATCTGATTGGCTGCCGGCCACTCTCACTCACCACGCACACGCACTGTCACGGCTTTGCACACGTACACAAAACACACACACGCACACACTGCCCCGCACACAGTTACACTAAAAAAATAGTAAATATAGGAACATTGAAACGCTGGTGTTTATATCGTAACACGTTTGTTAGTAAATAGACTTTTAACAATTTCATCAACTCAAAAAGTGCAGAAGTAGACAAATATACTCCTGACCAATTGGGACTTCACAATGTCAGAATGTAAAGGTCTCAGAAATTGTATCTTAAATAACGTTATTTCAATACAAACAACATGGCGACCCGAGCGGACTGACCAGTGACTGACACGTGGGTGACAGGCGGTGCCGGGGAGTGGGAGGGTGGTCAGCAACACCGGCCTCTGACTGGCCGAGAGATGAGAGGAAGTGACCGATCAGAAAGTATCAGGAAGTGCGATGCAAAGGGACCACTTCTACACGCTCCGCAACCAAGTGGACTCCGTGTAGTGACACTCGGAGAAAAAAGAAGTTACCTCATACAGGCGGAGGTTTTACGTTGTGCAAAGCGCTTTAAGAACTTCTCCGTAACCATGGTTTCGCATTTCCTGGAAGCGCCAGTTGCTATGATCCATCACTGATAGGCTAAACTAGTAACGGTAGTAGATTCATTACATTCTCTCCCAAATTTTTGCCAAAATAAATGATCAAACAACTACACCTACAAATATTATTAAGCAAAAATCAAATGTATCGTTAACAAATAAGTGGTTCAAAACATGGCTTGAATAGTGGGATCACACTGGAAGGCATTTGTGCACAATTCAAAAACATATAGGTACTGGTGGAAGAAGCATAGGACAGAAGGTTATTACCTGTCTGAGAATTGGTCACACGGCATTAAGTGAAACACTCCATAAAATGGACTCTGCATTAAACCGTTAACTGTCACTCATGTACTGATAGTGTGTAACAAATATAATGAACAAGATATTACATTAAAGAATTAGCTAGCAAAATACATCAAGACATATACGTCAACTTTTAATGAACAACTTAAGAGGAACACAAAAGGAAAGAAATACGTTTTTTTCCTACTAAGTTGCTGCTCCACACCATTCATGACGGTGGCAGTAATGCGCATATGTGAGGGTTTACCAACCGCCAAGAAACACCACAAAAAGAAGAAGAGTAAACACCAAAGAAGAAGAAAATAAAGATGGCGACTTGCTTCGCCTCACTCATGTTGTCACTGGTAATGAAGTAAAAGCTGCTGGAATTGTGATTTTCCTGCTTTAAAATGAAGGTAAAGTAATATTTCATGCACATTTGGTTTGCATGTGGATAAGTGTCATAATGGTGAATGTGAACGTAACGTAAGTTAGATGTTTATCCGTTGCTAATGTGTAATGTTGCTTTTTCCCCTCATCGACAGATTTTGTTTTTATAATTTAAAAGCAGGCATGTCCCATCCAAAAAAGTTAAGTAAAAAGGAACTCAAGAGGCGGATTCCATCAAAAACCTCCATCACCTCCCCCTTCGCCTCAGAATGGAGCCCCCTTCCCCAAGAAGACATGCTTTTCATCTTGAAAATCCTGAAGGACAAGCTGACCTCCATTGGTCTTGAGAAGAAAGAGGTGAAAACATTTCGCCCGTGGAGGAAAAAGAAAGACCAGAAACCTGCTGTCGCCACGTTAGAACCAGTTGTCCAGGTGCAGGATTCTCCCAAAAATGGCTGGACAGATACGGTGGCCAGACGGCAGCTGGCCATTGGCATCAACGAGGTCACCAAGGCTCTGGAGAAAAATGAGCTCAAGCTGGTGCTGGTGTGTAAGTCTGTCAAACCCAAACACATGACGAGTCACCTGATAACGTTAAGTGCAACAAGAAGCGTGCCGGCGTGCCAGGTGCCCCGTCTGAGTCAGAGCGTGTCCGAGCCCCTTGGACTGAAAAGCGTCCTCGCGCTGGGATTCAGACGCTGTGCCTCCGGTGACGAGGAGCTTTTCACAGACACTGTGGACATCATTAAACCCAGAGTGCCTCCACCCAATGTTCCATGGCTGCCAGGTGAGGCACCCACTGTAACTCCAGAGGCCCCCGCGGACATGGAGCAGACCGCGGCTGGCGGGGAGAGAGGCCAGAAAAGAAAGATGGAGAGTGAGCCTGAGGAGTCTCCCTCCTACTGCACACTTCAGCCTCTCAAAGTAAAGAAGATAGTTGCTAACCCTGCGAAGACAAAGCAAAAAAAGTAAAGAAGACAAAGCCTTTAAACAATTGAAATTGGCAGAGATATTTAAAGGAGCATTTTTTTTTAAAGCCCAGTGGCTTGTGATAACCTAAAGACAGTGTCAGCTTGGGACACTTGGCCATTGTTTAAGGCCTTAGTGTCACTATGGAAATCTTTTTTTTTTTTTTTACCCATTTCATATAAATTTTTATATTAAGTTATATTCATAAAAAAAAAAAATCGATTCCAGGACAGGTGAAAATAACCGATTCACGGTTCGTGAACACACTGTAATAAATCTTGCATAATGAATAAGTGCGTCATTCATGTTCCTTTTTGTTTTTAAGTGAGTTTATTCAATCAAACATCCATGCTGGTATAGCCGACGCGAGTTGAAACAGATTGTTATTTGCATGGGGACGTGTCTAAATGATGCTGGTACGTGTTCTTCAGCTTTTTCACAGCTTACAATGGATCTGAATAAAAATATTGTTCTTCACTTTGAGAAAGCTGTATGTAGATTCAAAAGTACACCCCCCCGCCCTCGCCCCTTCCCGAAATCTTAAAAACCAAAATATTTTAAATAAGGCAGGTACTTCAGGCTGAGTTTTCACTAAAGGGCGTAGCTAGTAACATCAAGTCTAAAATCACCACGGCAGCAAAAATGACATGCTCAAACTTCAAACATTTGCAGGCAACACATCTGTGACAGCCAACACAGGCACACTGTTGATCCATTAACTGATATTCAGTGTTTAAGTAATCCCAGTAACATCGATCTGTGTGAATGTTACCCATTCAACCTTTCAGTGGTAAAAAAAAAACAAACTCTAAAGTGTTGACTGTCCAACTGTTCCTTTCTTGCTAATTAATAAAGGGATGAGAAGAAAACATCATCACGTAGAGAAAAGTCAACAACATAAATGGCAGCAGACTTGACCTCTGAAGTTAATGCAGAGCCATGACACTTTTCATGAAAGATTCTCATCCTGCTCAGTCGAGCAAAGGCAACTGCCCTATACTCCGACCCCTCAAACATCTGATTCAAGGTCGTCCAGTTGACTGGAATTTTTAGGGAAATACTGAAAAAGAAAAAAAAAAAGGACAAGCATGATGTCTTAAAGAGATTTTGAAAAGTACAGTTATCAATATCAGAACTGTTTCACGCATTTAGCTGCACAACGCACACGCAAAAAAAAAACAGACAGTATAATTTTCAGACACACAAAATACAGTACCATTAAAAACAAAACCGAGAGAAGTCGGTAAAAATGCACCTGGGAAAAAAAAAATCAGGAAAGGCTCACATTTCAGACTGATGATAAGGTTTTTGATACAGGCTTTCGTTGATTCTGCCACTGGACTCCGACTGCATGCGGTTGGAACGTACTTCAGACCCTTTGCGAGTGGTGCTCAGTGTTCTTCTGTTTTATTTAACCGAGAGATTGTTTAGGGATACATTTAACATCCTACTGCAGGCGATTGGAGGAATGGTTACCTACACATATGTTCAGAAATGCTTACAACTTACACAGCCGTTTTACAGGGACGGCCGTTTTTTTTTTTTTGTTTTGTTTTGTTTTTCTGCTTAGCAACAGGCTATCTAAAGTAGGAATTGATACATTGTTTGCGAGCGACCTGCGTGGAAAATAAATAAATAAACATAATCAAACAGAGCTCGGCGGTTCCAAACTGCGACTAAATGAGAACATGTACTCTTTCATAGAAAATAAGCAATTCGTACACCATAAAACTGCGTCTAGACAGAAAACCTGGCCACTTTGAAAACGCGCGGCCCTACACGATAAAAGTCAAATTCACTAGGTGTCGTTTGCGTGTATGTTTGTGCGTTTCCTGCTTAATGTCACTCACATCTTTACTTGATTTAGCTACAGTAAATGAACTTCTTCGACAGCCTCGCAAACTGGACAGCACATCAGTGACACGTAATCTTTTTCTATGCTGTTGACAATCCGCACGAAGGATTACCACAAGCCAACAACACATTGTTTGAGTGTTGCGTTAGAAAATAGCTTCTCTAGAAACAGCTTTATAATGTGAAAACGGCTCACTAAGTGAAGGAAAATAAAGAGGTTTACACTTACGCTTAACTCAAATAAATAAATGATTAAAATTGTGCTTCATTGATGCAAATACATTCTTCTTCAAAAACCACATGGACCCAGGGTCTGAACGAACGCGGCGTCATCTACACTACTTAAGAGGAAAATACTGTGGATCAGCCCTCAGCCCAAACCCTAAATGCACACGACAGGAATAAATACGATCTGACTCTAAATGTACAGTTACCTTTATATTTCAACCAAAATGTGTATATCAATGCACCGGGTGGATCAGTCCTTTTTCTGTATATTTGCGGTATGCACAGTGTTTCTATTTCTGCTTGTGTGAAGAAAAAAGAAAAGCTTTTTGTATGTAATTAAAAAGCTGATATTTCATCTTGAATGCTTGATGGGGGCAAAATAAAAGATTTTTCTCTCATTACAGAAAAACCTCAGCATGTTCGCTTGCGGTGTGGATACAATAATCGTTTGGACTGGATGACCAGCATTAGAGCAGTTGCCGACTTTATTCTGACCACGTTTTCTTGCAGACTATCATTTACATGTTTCCCTCTGAACAATGAAACGACGCAACCGTCCCTCGCAGCAAAGTGTCTGCTGAGGAAGAGCGAAACCAAATTTACAAATGTCAAGGCATCCTCTTGAATGTCAAACGGTTGTGTGTGTTTTCTTTTTTTCTTTCTTCCAATGTGAGTGTTCATGTAAGGAGCATTGTATTGTATGAGTATCTCAGGCATAGCATGACTTCACATTCAGGATGTTGATGATTAAGAGTTTTCAGTTCCAGGTGAACTGAGACAGTTCTCGATGACACAAGTGCCGGGGTGAACGGGGCCGGGGTGACCCCCCCCCCCCCCCCGCCCTTCGCCCCCCGGTTGCTTTTTTTTTTTTTTTGTTTAAACTGTTGTAGTTTTCATTGTCTAGCTTGGGCTACCTGTAGGTCCAGGTAAGGAGTGGCCAGAGGTCCCTGAAAACCCCTCAATCAGTATCAAGTGTAGCCGCACCGCGAAGAGACCTGCTACTGAAGGACGAGGCCAACCTGAAACACAAAAGTTCCCCAACAATATATCTGACAAGCTCATTTTGGAATCAGTGTTGTAAAGGTTCCACCACAGAAAACCCCCTTTTCCCCAAAACATACAAAACAACATATGACCTGATGAATAATGCCATTTTTATGGTGATTATGGACTAAGTCATTATAGGTATGTATTGCTGACAGTATATCACTGCTCAATCAATATAATCAACCCAAATATAATTGACAAACCGAGCTACTGACCTTATCAGGGTCCATGGGGGGACACTTCCAGTTATAGAGGTAATACTGCAGATTTCCATCGCCTATGCCAAACTTGAGCTTCTCCAGGAACACCTTATTCTCCATTAAATCCAGGGCATTGAACACATCGAAACCCTTCTGTTAAGCACAAAGAACAGGAAGCACAGAGAGGATATCATTACATATGACTTCACAGAAAGCAAATCTCTCTATCTAATATCTTGGTCAAACTCTGAAATAGAACTCCAAAAAGGATCCCTTCTTTCTACTATTCCGGGCTCTGCCGACATCTTCTATTTCTTGGCATGCGTTACACAGAACCCAAAGATTGCTATACCAGCTTGGCCAGGATCAGTGCGTCATTCATTAAGTCCAGTAGTGGAGTTTGCGTGTGGACGTTGTAAAAAGAGTAAGCAGCCTTCAGGCTCCGATGGAGGGGGTGATGCATCACAGTCGAGGGCAGAGTGTAGAAACTAGTGAAATCCGTCAGTGCACCACCAGCACCCTGAGACCAGAGACACAAACAGCGGCTGGTTACACGCACAGCAGAATCAACAGGCAAACCACCAGTTAGGGTCGAGGACAGAACCTGATTCCACACACCTCTACTACGTAAGTGTCAATGATATTATCCTGGGGCAGGAACCAGTGAGCCACCTCCTCTTCCCCCATGGACGGCGCAAGCTGG
Organism: Colistium nudipinnis; assembly: GCA_016785305.1. Taxonomy (NCBI): domain Eukaryota; kingdom Metazoa; phylum Chordata; class Actinopteri; order Pleuronectiformes; family Rhombosoleidae; genus Colistium; species Colistium nudipinnis. The sequence goes on along the minus strand of JAFBJU010016734.1, from coordinate 331,680 downwards.
AAACGTTTCAGGTATTTCTGGAGCAGCTCGGTGACCTGGGGGACGTCACGTCTCTCCATCAGCCGCAGACCTGCAGTCTTGATGCTCTGAATCAGGTGCGGAGAGAGTGAGAGAAAAGGTAAATATAACATCGGGCTATTTATACGAACTGCAAAGATTGCGACAGCTGCCAAGTCGTTACATCTGGTAGTCTGTAGAGTTTCATAGTTCTTTGCAGGGTCATGTTTCTGCTCAGGTGGGAGAATTTGACCTCCACGAGCTTTCTGGGATTCAAAGAACGATGCCAATACCTGAGAAAACAAGAAGAATATAAGGTTTGAAGTGACTTTTTGACGGCAGGGCTTGTGTGTTTCATGTCTGATTGCTGCTCAGTCACACCTGCATGTGGACACAGGTTTAGGCAGCACCACGCCTGCTGTGTACACCGCCTGAAATATTCCCTCCAAGTTCACCCGCCGCGTGATCTCTCTGATGAGCACAGGAGCGACGCGCTTTGAACGCAGCTTCTTGTGGACACACAGGAAGTTGATTTCGACCATTTTCTTCAACCTGGAGCAACGGAGAGAAACGAGACGCATGAGCGCTTCCATCACTTCGGCGGCACAACGCTCCGAAATGAACAGGGTCAGTCGCTCACGATTCATAGATGCGTATATCTGCAGGGATGGCACTGATGAAACCAACTAGCTTCTTATTTGAGGACACCCTCACTCCACAATGCCACTGTGATAACCATCCAGGTGGACGCAGAGCCCTGGGAAGAAAGGACAGGCGAAGTTACAGCAGCGGGACACACACGCATGTGGGCATAGATCAGAGCGGAAAGCTTACCATTTGAGAAAGTTTGGTGAATAATCAAATCTGAACATGTTGTCATCGTCCTCCACGTAGTTTTCATTCAACAGCGTGTATAGCTCTTTCAGCTGGAAAATACACCGCCAATTAGGCATTTTGTGCTCCACCGCTACAAAATATGTTCACCGTTCAGATGTCAGATACAAACACAGTACTCACCACATCTGCATTGCTGAGATCCAGAGTGTCCCACATAAAGCCTTGAGGTAAGGAATAGGGCTCCAGTCGGATGTTTTCTTTGTCAGCTTCAATTGCCCCATGACTCGTCACTACTTCATCTGCAAAAAAAAATTGCACAGGAGGACTTAAAAGTATTTTCTCTTCCCCATTTCCAAGGAAGACACAGATGTGTTTGCTTGCTTTCATAATACTGGAATATGAGCAAACACCACGGATCACTTGAAAATGGATGAAGCAACAAAAGGGATAAAATCCTCTTTCAGCAATTTATTAACCAGTTTCTGTTTATTTCAAGCGCCTGCACAACCCAGCCTCTTTTGCCAGTTCTTTTGTTAAATAATGATAATAAGCAACATTATGTTGACAGTAGAGATTATAGCACTGGGGTACTAATTAGGGTACTCATTTTATCCAATTTTATCCATCATTTCTATCATCAATTATGCCCTTATCAGTTACCAGACCAATACATTCCCTTATTTTGCAGCACAATTAAAAAAAAAAAAAAGCTCTTGATGCACTTACTTAGCTTTGGCACTGGCTGAGTGTCCCAAAACTGGTACTTGTGCTTGGTTGCCTCGTCGATGCTCTTCGCAGGACCCTGGCAGGACAGCAGCTCCATGGCTCTTTGGATGTCCTGCAGCTTCTGAATTGGCAAACCAGGGTTCTGCATGTACAACAAGAGTCAAACTTCCAAAAGATTGCAGAGGGACGTGCACACTGATGACTATGCTGGAGGGACAAAACCAGTTTTGTTCATATGACGTGCTGTGTGTTACAAAAGACTTTGATGGAACAGGGTTTTCTTCGGGTTGCTGATAAAGCACGTTAAGCACCGTCATTGTGCTTTTACCACTCGTTCGGTATTGAATGATGGCTTTATATTAAGTGTGCATATGGCAGAAGGGTCCCCGTCACACCTTGATCTCCTGAGAGTCTGAGGCAGAGTCGGACTTGGCTCCCCCCGAGCTTGGCTTCTCTTTCTTCCTCTTCTGCTTCTTCTTCTTCCTCTTGGCTCCCAGATCTCCCCCTGGACTCCTACGGGGAGGACACCACACAGGGCATCACTGACACACAAACACTAAATACACACAACACATAAAGGAATCACAGTCTGCCTCTTTATGACTGCTTCCCACGTTGTTGGTGTGTAGACCGGTAAATGCTCCAATGTGAAGACAAAAGACGCACGCACACACACACACACATACACGCACGCGCACAGCAGTGGCTTCAGCGCTGTGCTAACGTGTTAGCTACCATAGCAACGAATGACAGCTGAGCTAGGGTGAGCCAGCTAACGGTTCGCATGGACGGTTAGCTGTCATCATGTCATCATGCTAGCTAGCATCCTTGCTGTAAGACATAGACACACGCGAAAAAAAAAATACAAAAAACCAACAATGACACGCGGGTTTACAAGGCAGCACTCCTCCTCGCATGAATGAGCGGCCTCGGAGCAAACAGGCTGTCTGTGTTTGTGTCGGCTAATAGCGCTAGCCGTCCACCGAGCATCCACACACACACATTCAAACACACACACACACACGTATAAAGAGGCTGGGATAAGGGTGCTGCTAGCGGACAGGCCATCCTCACCCCTGCATGTGCTCATTCTCCTCCTCGTTGTCGCCGTCTATCCCGCAAGTGTCCTGGTCGTCCAGCTCCAGGCTCTGCTGGCTGGCCGCGGATTCACTGTCCTCCGCCATCACCGTGATGTTTATTTAGAAAAAAATAACAACACATACACACACTTACGCACGCACACACACACGCACACACACACACACACACAGCCGGGGCGCCGTGTGACAGGGACACACACGGGCAGCGGGGCGAGAGACGGAAAAAACAAAGACAACAGCGGCGGAAAGCGCGCCGCCTAGAGACCACCGGAGGGCGCACACCCGGCCTCACTCCCACCTGAAGGAGCCCAGGCCTAAATTTAGATGAAAAAACAACTCCCTGTCAACACTCACTCTGTGTGTTATATCAAACCTGGGGGAAAATGCTAATAATAAAAAATATTAGTAATCCCTACCCTGCATGAGTGGGTTAGCCTGTGCATGGATGGACTCAAGTCACGTAAAAGAACCACACCTCTCATGCGTGGCCAGCAGACACTTGGATTTTGATGTGTCTGCAGTTGTTTTGTGTGTTGTGGTTATTTTGCATCTCACTGCATTTTCGTTGTGTGTTTGCAACTCTTTGAGGTTATTTGATAAAAAAAAAACAAGAACCTCTAGTTCCTTGTTGCCCCCCTAAATCCCCCCCCCCCCTTACTGTTGCCCCCCCAAATCCCCCCCCCCCCTTACACACGATGTACACAGGCAATGCACGACAGCGCCACGCTATCCCAGTGTTCAGATCATGAATATATATACTTTCTGTGTGTCTGTGTAATATAAAAACAACTTTATGCCAACGTGTGAACTCCTGCTGCATATTTTCCAGTGCATCCAAAAACAGAGCAACACACACAGTCCTCCAGTTTGTCTGTTTATTCAGAATAATAGGCTTCAAATATAATGCAAGCAACCATTTTACACACTCGGGATGCTGTACTGCGGACTCCACCCTCAAAGTGGCAGCTGCAGTGGGGGGAAGAAGAGGGTCATTCACAACACCAACTCACGCAACATTATAACCAGGAAAAGAAAGAACTATCGATCTCCGATTGCTATGACTACATGATGCTTGGGTGGGAGTAACGTTGATTCTTTCTCAGAACGCTCAAGTGCACACACGGTCTGACCACACAAACTCACAGCGAGCAGCGGCACAGATGGACACGACCACCACCGAGCAGCACAAATGGCTCGTCTGAGACAAATATTCCACCCACCCAAGAAACACAACAAACAAAGGTAAATGCACAGATATGACCCGCTGTTTAGTTTCACATACAGTCTCACTTAGCTTTATGCATCCTGTGCTGTACTGAAAACTCCCGTGACTCATTTGCCGCTTAGTCCAAGAGAAATTGGTGTCTTGTTAAGTGTCTGTAGAGGATTTTACGGTCGCAGCAGCTGGTAGAGATTTGCAAAGTGGTCTGCAGTGTAGCTTGTAGTGTGGAGGAAAGTATACAGCATGCTTTCTTTCACAAGAGGGGATAGAACAGGGGGGCTGAGGTAGTGGAGGGAAGCTGAAGGCAAAATAAAGGTGAGAAATAAATAGGGTAATTTGTTCCACAATTCGGTTGTAGAATCAGGTTATTCAAAGGCACTTGGAACATTAGGAAATGGAACAAAATCCCAAAAAATCAGTTAAAAGCCAGGAAAATCAGTTTTGGTTTTAGGTCAAAGGCGTGTATCAGTATGCGTGTTTGTAACGAACAATAAGGCAGGCGAGGAAGAAAAGCCCTTAACATATTTGACGATAAAACAAAAAAAATAGCCTATTTTGGATAAAATACTTCATGTTGGCAATTCAAATCATAGTGATTAAAATGACACAAAAAAAAAGGCATCTCAAGCAGACGTATAAAAGTGATGCATAGCCTTCAGAGCAAAAATATGCAAGTCAGTGGTTCACCAAATACAAAAACCCTTCATATTATTACATCTCACAATTATTACGGGAGGAACTACAGTTTCGTAGCGGTGTCAAATCCCAACCCACCTAGCCTAGTGGTGCGTCACATTATCTGATTGCGCTGTAGAGCGGATAGTGGCTTCACTTCTTCAGTCCAAAAACGTTCATCCCCAGTGGAGTTCATCCAGCTAGACCGCGGTCTCGCGACAGTCGAAACCATTCAAAGCATAGGACTGACATGTTTGTATCAGGGGTGATTGTTGGGGGAGGGGGGGGGGGGGGGGGGGGGGGGGGGGTTTATCCAACAGCACCTGCTGTACAGCTGTTACCAAATCCTGGAAAACAAAAGCTGCTCCGCAATCTCGAAAGATAAGTCAGAACGGCTAAATTGGGCTTATAATCTCGCAGTAGTGTGTGTGTGGTGTGTTCCCAGATTGTTTTCTAGCGGACTGAGGCCAATATGGCTCGAGAAAAAAGGTTCCTGAAGTCTTTCATTTGCGAGAACCCACCCCCCCAAAGTCCGTTTCTGCAGCTCCTTAACACCTACAAGGCTATTTATTCAAAACAAAAAAAAAAAGGCATACATTTGTTGTGCATAAAATATTCGTATTTCTTGACACCAAAGTCTATTTGTCTCGCCCCAGGCCATACAGGCGTACTTCCTGTCTGATTGATGAGCGGTCTGTTCATGTCGTGTCGCGAGAAGGACGATGAAGCGGACAGTGGTCATTTCTTGAAGGGGCAGAGGGGCAGCTCACGAAGGAGCCGAGGCGTCCCTCCGTGCTCAGGACTAGAAGGGATCCCAGTGCCCGAAATGTTTTCTCAGTGCTGTACGAAGAACAAAGGCTAACAACTTAAGAGTGATCATATCCTTCGCGTTATGGTCTGCGCAGAGGGGGAGTTGCGGACGAAGGATAGGTTCACATTTTTAAAAGCTATCTCAAAACAAAGCCGACACGCCCCGCGCCGTTTTTCAAATTGTACCCATATGAATTATAGGCCCAGATTTTTGTGTAGTTTCTCTTTCATAAGATGCTACTTTTACCTCGGACTTAATTTCGATTTTTGATTCATGTCTTACCTCGAGGCACTTCAGTTTCCTTTTGGGAATTATAAAGTATTTCAGTTCCGAGTAATGCGGTCTGTCAGGAGCTATCACAGCAGCCTGAGACACTCCCAATAAGGGGCATGTCGTCTTCCTTCTAATAAAATCTTCTACAATAAAACGATATAAAAATATGGACCTATCCTTGTATTCAGGCGCCATCAGTGGATCATTTCAAATTCAAGGCCAGCAGGGGTCGCTCCTCTCTCTTCTGCCACGGACTCTTCTTCTCCTCTTCCCCATCCTCCTGCGCTGCGTCATCTTCTGGACATACCGTCAGCAGCGCGTGTTCAGTCCTGATTGTCACTTCTTCGGGAGTCGGCAGGGGAGGAGGTGATGCCGGGGGCGAAGAGGAGAGTGACGGAGGTTCCTCTTGTATTTGCACCCCTTCGCCTCCTTTGCCCTCCACGCCCCCCTGCCCCGCATCTTCGGCTTTGTCCGACAGGACGGGCGCCGTTGTACAGTCCTGAGGGCTGCACGCGGGTGTCCCCTCCTCGCTGCCTCCTTGATCCAGATCATCCACGTAAACCAGCTGAGTGTAGGCCACCGGCGGTGTGGTGACCTTTGACCTGCCTTTCTCAGTCCCTCTTTCTTCCCGCTCTGCGTCTCGTCCTCTGCGCCCGATTCTCGGCTCGTTCAGGTCCACGCCGGAGTCCAGACTGGCGTCATTGGCACTGGCGTGCCTTCTGCCACCACCTTTACCCCTTGGCGGCCCTGCGGCCGGCGCGTTACCTTGGCACCCTGCGCGCTGGAGGTCGATGTAGGAGTGGCGAATGTGAGCGTTGGAGCGTCCGTCCAGCGAGACAAACCAGGCTCTCGGGTGAGGGAGGGGCTTCCCGCCTCGGAGCTCCATTAACGTCTTTTCAGCCAACAAGGTGTCCTCACTGTTTATTTCCACCAAGCCCCTTTCCCCGAGGGCTGCTGGGATAGACAGGGACCCTGACAGGCCGAGCCCCTTAACGTCACTCTGCTTGGTGGGACCTGGGGAGCAAGTTGTGGCGCTTTGCCCCAGAGGCTGCTGCGAATGCGAGGCATTGAGCTCCGCCTGGATGGTCTCCAGGTCGCTCTGCTGATCGGTCTGCAGCAGCAGGGCCTGGCCAGACAGCGGGTGCTCGCCGGGCAGGCGCATGTAGTGTGCTGGGATCACCAGTGTTGGGCGAACCCTGGGGTAGCCCTCTCCCCCACTCAGTAAGTCCACAGAGCCACAGCAGAGCAGCTGGCCCGGGCGGGACAGTAACGGGGGACTGGAGCGCTCGAGGTGGTCCACGGAGCGGGACAAAAGGTAGTCAGGAGCCCTGCACTCAACTGCCTCCCCTCTGCTGGGGGAGTGGGGGGGGGAGGAGGGGGAGACGCAATCGACAATCCCAATACTGCTCAGCTTGTGGGCCGATGCCGGAGCGTGATTGGCGGACGACAGCGCATCGGAAATCTGGTGGCCGGACGAGCAGACGGAGGTGTACGACTGGCGGTAGCCCCGCTCGGCCCCGGACGAGAGGGCACTCTTCAACTGGAACGTCTCCACGGACTGCCGGTAGTCCCTGCTGCGAGGCGTCAGATTGCCGAGAGACGAGCCGTGGTGGCTGTTGTTGCCGAGAGACGAGCGGCTGTGTTTGCTGTGAGGGATCAAGCCGTGCTGACGGTGACTGTCGGGGTGACTGTCGGGGTGCTCGTACGAGGACGGCTTCAGCATCGGCGTGGTCATGTCAGGCTCGGTCGCCGTGGAGACAAGTTCCAGCTGCACCTGGAGGACAAAAATAAGTAGAACTGTTCAAATATGACAGAAAGCAAGCTACGCCGAAAACCAAAGCAAGTCATGGCAACCACAGGCTGGTTGTGCAGAGTGGGATGATGGGAATGCTCACTGGGCGTCAAACAGACCTCATTGCTGATGAGATTCAGGTGGGACATGGAGGTGGCCTGGTCCCTCTTACTACTGTCCAAACCAGAGGACAGCGTGAACTTGCGGTGAGACACTCGGGGCTTCAGACAACGACGCCTGCGCGGCACAGAAGAAAAAACAAAAAACAACAAAAAACAGCAGAGGTTATGAATGCATTATAACTCTCCACTTATTCCATAAACAAACAAAGGTGAATGAACAGAAAGAGGGTTTTTGTTTGGATCACACCATTCGTGCGGCAACAAAGACAGCAGGATTGGCTGTGGAAGAACGGAATTTCCACATGTGATCGAATTGATGCAGGAGGTCTTGCAATATATAAATGGAATGAGCCTAAGGCAGGAGAAGAAGAGCAAACCTATATACCGATTTATTATGTTCATCTAACCATTTTTTTCTACTTTGCAGAAACTGAAAAAAGGATTGACTCAAAAGCAAACCTTTCCTGCGCATTTGCAAACATACTCAACTGGATTATACACTGCATCGTCCTGAAATAATGCTAATTTCTACACAGGACTCCGGAGCACCTTTTTTGAGGAACGCTTGTTTCACAAACCTGCAGTAGTACAACAGAAGGCAGAGCAGGCAGAGCAGGATGAGGGCCATGCCTCCCAGTATGGCCAAGAGAAACACAGTGTGGTATGTGCTGATGTCTTTGGCAACCACGGGACCTGTTGGGAGGAAAGTAGAAAACGTTTCAGCCATCCTCGGGACTGGTGGGAAATGAACGTTAATCTATACAAATATAATGGGCGTCAGAGTAGATTCTCACCCAAGTGTAGTGGGGACATGGCGGCCACCCAATATCCCAGCTGAGGAGCGATGTAGGTCAGACTGAGCTGGTCGCCGTCTTTCTGCACGTGACCCCAACTGCTCTTGATCCAGGAGCCTGAACACACACACACACACACGGAATCACAGAGCTTGTGATTTACTGTTCACCTGATTCTTATTATCTCTGTGAAGACAAAGTAAGACTCCGCTCGGCTCCATTCAGGTATATAACCTGATTATGTTGAATGGCAAACAGTGTGATAGTGTGACAGAAGCAAACCCAATTACCAGGGTCACTGGTGGAGTTGGGTGAACTTAGGACTTGTAAAAAAAGCCCTTTTAAATACCACGTACAGTGCAATTTGATACCGGTTTCGATCTCACGCCAAAACACGGTGGGAAATAATTATTTTCGTATTACGTTTTTACCCTTTCACCACATATTTCAAGCTAAAAAACATCCCTATAGCTGTCCTATTTGAGCTCGTGCTCCCACGTCTTCCCAAAGGAGGACAATATGCACACTCTAAAACAGGCAAATATTTGCAAAACGGAATATTATGCGTTTTCCTTGATTACGCTGTGCTTTTAATACAGCCTAACGTGTTTTTAAAACTGAATTCAATGAATTCTTTTTTAAGTATTTATTTTCAGAAACCTGCCGAGGCACTGATTAATATCAGGCAGGGCACGGATTCAAGCTCTTGGACGCGAGAGGAGAAAGTGTTTTGGCAGCGCGTCCCCACAGGGAGGCAGCACGATCCGGCACAATATCAGTGGGAGCCCATCCACATGCAGCCCAGGAGCACAATGGCAGCTCCCACCATGCCAGAGCCGAAAGCCACGACAAAGCCAAAAGGCCGTGATTGATTGGCTCACTGCAAATCGGCACCGAGGGGAAACGTTCCGCCGTACCTTTACACTTCCCTTCCTCTCATAACCCTCAGGTCAAGCGTGGCGAGGGCTACTTTGTCCCCGTGTTTATTTGTGGCCATGAGACATTGAGGGGGTCAGGAAACCGCGCCGATCTTCAGCGGGGAGGAAACAAGGAGGAGAGGATATTCCGACGAGACAGAGGTGGCGAGAGGGGAAAAAATAAGGAAACCAGAGAGGACAAAGGGGAGGAATGGAAGGGGAGATAAGGAAAATGGCAGAAAGAAATCAGAGAAGCCGTGTGACTCAGCACCACACACACACACACACACACACACCCACACACACACACACACACGGCCTGTGCCCAGCTATGTCTGGATTCCCTCCGATTCCGTCTGGTCCACAGGGGGGATCCTCTCTCTGTGGCGCTCACCTGGATCGTGACATCTCATGACGCTGTTCCCACGCTTTCACACAATAAACCAACAACCAACAACGGCCCCGACACAACGCAACACAGCTATTAAAGTCCAAGACAGTTTGCGTTTTACTTCTGCCCCTTTCCCATTCACGCAAAGTCAACACAGCTGACATCGGGTCTGTTTTCATCAGCCTTCTTTGTTCACCGGTCGGTTCTTGCCCTTATTTGCATCCTCAAACTGTGCTCGGGATGAAGGCGTGCCCGTCGATGAAGAACACACAGACGCGCACGCACATAAACGGACAAAAAACTCGATCTGTCTGCATGTGACATCCTTTCACCCAATGCCCAGTTGACATCCAATAATACGCGAGAGGTTGTCAGTTATACCAGAGAAACAGGTTTGCGTGTTTGTGCGCGTGTCCGTGTGCGCACGCCGTTTCTGCGCGAGGGAGCTTTCATCTAAAGTATTCCTCCAAAACAGGGCCGGATAGATTTCAAAGTTCTCCCTCTGAGTGCGTTTTCCACCCTCAGTTGAACAAATCTGTAACCACACACAGACACTAAACCACTCAGTGGAGACACCAATCAGGCCTGTTGTGTTACTTATTTGGTAGGTTGCTAGGGAACATGAGATGTCGCCGGGAGAGGGGTCTGTGGACGTCGTCTGTTGTGGAAATACTTGACACGACAGACTGTGAGTCGGCTAGAAATGTGTGTGTGTGTGTGTGTGTGTGTGTGTGTGTGTTCTTACAGATTTCATTCATCAAAGACCCTTTTTATAATCTGTGGATGTTCATACTTTTTGGAGATGTGGAACTGAGTCCTCGTATCATCAAATCCATCACATGAGCAAGTTTCAGATTTTGAAATAAATAATAATAATAAGTAAATAAATAAATAAATGTCATCCCCAATTGGGTTAACGCTTGCGTTTGGCAACATATGTTTTGAATTTTCTTCATGTAAATATGGATTTCCTTGTATATTGGTCAACTGGATAGACCAGGAGAATATATTCAAACCTAACTATATCTACAAGTACGTCAGTGAAAGTCTCGACATGTTTTGGGCTTTAATAGTAGTAAGCATATACTGTCTATTGGAAAAAGCAGCAACCCGAAAAAGGTGGCTATTTCCCTCGGGAGTTGGACACCGAAAAAAAAAACTGCGACAAATGCTTATGTTGCTCCGTATATGTACGATAAATAAAGTAAGCATCCGCTTACTAACAAATGTGACGTACATACTTAAAAGTTGCGAATGTGTCAGTGTTAGCGAGCATGCGAATCTTTTTTTTTTGCGGGTATTAAAAAAATGATTTCAAAATTTCGGCACGAACGACAAGGCGATCAGACGACTAATCTCCCCGCCCCCCCCCCCTGCTCGGGATCAAACAACCCGGTACATTGGGTTTCCCCCGAAGAATTTCAGTAGGTCCTGACGGATCTTTTCTCCTGCGCACAAATGTAATGTGGCGCAACAGTGGACGTGGAGATGCGCGACTCATGTACCCGGCGAGGGATGTTTAGTAGCATCTGACTCAAGGGACGATCTAATCGACGTCGCGCAGCTCGGCCGGTCCCAGGGGAGCCGGGCGAGTCACGCTGCGGGATGTCCGAGAACACAAGGCCGAGAGCCGCTGCAATCGATCCCCCGGGGGATCTGGGGCGGCGCGAGTGGTCTCCGCCACGGCAGAACCCAGAACTTCTTGACCTGGTTTGCACCCGAGATTAAACGGAGCTCGGGAAGATTATGCCTCCGTGCTCCAGCCTTGTGATGTGTAGCGGCAAGTGTGTGGCGATTTGCAGCTTGAAGCAAAGCCGGCATATTTTTGGCAACTGTTTTTGACTCGATGAATAAATCCATTCAGTCTGCGAGCATGCACGTGGTCGGCGTTCATTTTCCTATTCTGAGAGTGGAGCCACGAAAGCGGGCCACAATCACAGGGAGGAAAATAAATGGCCGTGTTGCACTTCTCAGCACCGATCCAGGTTATGGTTCGGCAGAGCTTGGTGGTGGAGATAGAAATGCAACGGTGTCGAAGAGAGAGAGCCCCCCCCCCCGAGGAAGAGAGGGAGCCCCCCCCCCCCCCCGCCCCCCCTTGTTTAGCAAGTCAAAACAGCTTTCGTTCTGCTCTCAGTACATACCCAAGCGCGAGTCAAATCTCCAGGCAGGGATGTGATCATTTTCCTTCAGGCCGCTGTCGGCCGGCAGGGGGACCGACACTGTGATTGGCCCGTTCACCTGCAGCTCCACACCGTCGCTGGCCAGTAGATGAACAGAAATGGCCGCCACAGGAGTCAACTGGAACTTCTTCTCTGTGCCTGCGAGAGAAGCAGGAGAGCGTTAAGAGGGAAACGCGTCTCCAAAAGGAGAGGGAGTGGGAGTATGGTGCACAGGAGGAAGGGAGAGTAATGGGCGAGGGGAAAGGGGGGGGGGGGGGGGCAACATAAAACAGCGTAAATAAAAGAGAGTTGTCAGGGGCGAGACGCAGACAGGAAGGAAAACAAGAGAAAGACAGGATGGAAGGAAACATGTGCGAAGGTAAAAACAAAAAAACAAAACAAAAAAAACAAAAAAAAAGCAGCGACTGAGGTTGAAGTGTCACAAAGAAAAAGTCTGCTCGTGTTACCCCGGTGGGAGAGGGGGAGAAGATACATGCGGAGAGGGAGGGGGGGGGGGGGATCCAAGCTGAAGGAGAAAGAACACACAACATCATGTCATGTAACACACACGCACACACAGGGGGGGGGGGGGGGGGGGGGGGGGGGGGGGGGGGGGGGGGGGGGGGTATCCAAGCTGAAGGAGAAAGAACACACAACATCATGTCATGTAACACACACGCACACACACACAGGAGCACACACCGGGACGCGGATGCCCTGAAAACGTGCAGACAGGGGTCTTGTGTTATAGCACACAGGGGTTATTGTGTTTCAGGAGGTCAGATACAAAGGCCTCTCCTGGGTGGTGTGTCCCTCTGATGTACCACAGCCTCTACCCCCCCCTACTGTGCCCAGCTCTCTCTGGACTGGCATTGAAAGGAAAAAAAAAAGGAAAAATAAAAAAAAGTCCTCTGTGCCATTACCACTGACGGACCCTCACCTGTGCCGTTGTTGCCGCCGAGGACCTGCAAGTGGGGAAAGTGCTGAATGCGCGAGGGGGAGCTGGCCACGGTGAGCAGGGCGGTCAGGTTGGCATAGGAGGTGTTGGGAGGAAGAGTCAGAGCTCTGCGCTGGAAATGCACAGCGGGCTGACGTCTGAGACCTTGGGTGTAGAGGAACAGACACATAGGGCACCTTTAAATGCACCATTTTTTTTCCCTCCCCCCCGCACAAAATGACTAATTATTCTTGAAAGATTTTATTTAAACACAAAGACGACACGAATTCATTGGTGATGGTTAGGTGTTGGGCTACCCAAATATATATACACACTCATTTTAATAACAAATGAGTTTCTGTTGTAAACGACACCCAACATTAGTTTGCTATTTACACTGCTTGATACACAACATATTCAAGAATGAGGGCTTTTTTTTTTTTTTTTTTTTCTTTTTTTAAATTTTATTTGAATGACCCCTCGTCACACTTTACACTGCAAGTCACATTCAGCCCTCCCGCACACCTACATTTATACAGTGCTTCTATACATAGCACTCCTCTATAACAGTATAGAATGAGTATAAAACCCTAAAAATTACAGTAAACATTAACACTTTATCTCGCACACTGGTGTTCCACTCCTCGCAAATGAGTTTTTTTCTTTTTTTTTATAAATGTAGCCATCAATTTGGGCTTAATGGAAGAAACTCTGAATCAATACACTAAAGATAATGTTTCACTCAGCCACCGTGCAGCCTCTTTCTAATATTTTGCTGTGCAATTGATGGTTTCCTTTTCATTTTGCTACATGCCGGCATTAATCCAAGTTCTGCCTCACTTCAAAACAGAAATGGATTAAGTGCAATAAAGCAAAAAAAAAAAATGCATGTAGCCGGACTCGGCAAGGTGATGTCATAGCGGTCAGGCTGTGCCGAGTGCACATTCCTGAGCAGTGAGACGCACATCCAGCTGTACATGAACGCTCGCTGCGTTTGTGTTTCTGGTCGTGCTCGACATGAGTCCTGGCTCTGCAGTAAGAGCTGATCTTTCAACTTTGATGTTTTGGCCTCGAGTCTTGCTCTTGACATTCAGGTGGAAACCGAATTCTTCTCCTGTGGCTCCCGTCGGTGCCAAAGCAAATGAGCCCGTTTCTGTTCTTTGTCTGATCACTTCCTCAACTCCCCCTGTCCCCTTTTCCCTCCACTTTTCTTTCACCTCATCTGTTCCTCCTTCTGTTGGACACTGCGTGGCCCATCCCCCTTTCTCTCTTTCACCCCTGCTCTCTCCAAACACTCCGCCTCCAGCCTCACTTCCCAGCACATACTGTATCATCCTCCTCCTCCTCCTCCTCCTCCTCCTCCTCCTCTTTTCCACCCCTCTTTTATTCTCTTTCCCTCGTGCCACACGCCAAGGTTTATCACTCCCCAGGGCGCCCGAGTTCACAACATCATGACAGACAGAGTGTGTCGGACAGAGGGCCCAAATAATGCTCCTCTCTAGCACTTACTTTAGACGGTGTGCACTCGGGAGGTTTAACATGTTAATGGTGTCTGTAAATTTATGTGTGTTGTGTCTGAGTTTGTGTTTTTTTTAATGTCAGACAACACAGCTGACATGTTAAATGACTCCCTGGACACACAAAAGACCCAGCAGACAAAAAAGACCCGATTGATTTTGCCGGGGTGAAAAAGCCGTATCTAATATAATTACAGCGACCTTAACAAAGAGACTGACTAACAAAGACGGAGCCTTTGTCTTCTCTATTTGCGAATGGTTGAATGGAGGAGGGTGGGTTTTTGTTTAATCAAATCCTTGAGATCTTACTCAACAAAAGACTGTGCAATATACAGGTGGGGCTAACTTAACTTTTTATGGAAAACAATATATATTCATTTACCAGTCGTTTCCGTTGATTATTAAAGAATGGGTAAAGATCAGAATTCAGGGGTTTTGAAGCCTGTGGCTGTGGAAGACAGATCATATTGTACGGCAATGTCGGCCACATTATACACGTACAATACATACCCAAACTTATCATGACTGGTTTTAAGGCTGTGACTGATCAGTGTTTACGCTCATACACTGCATTTACCTTGTAGGCCCGAAACAATCTCAACAACATCCTCATACACCATCAGAGTGGCAGCTCTTTCTGGTAGCAGGTCCAGGCTGATGGAGGAAAACACTGCAACACAAAAAGCGAAAACCAAACAAGCACACAGTTAACACACTGACCGAATGAATTCACGATCAGATAAGAAACAAACCGCCATCAACCCAGTCACTCTGGGGAACTCTATTAGACATAACAAGTCACTAAACCAACTTTAAACATTTTTAATTGCGCAGCTCTCATCCTGTGTGCTGTGCAGGACGCAAGTCTGACCCAGCAAACCGGACTTCTTCCTTCCTTCCTTTCACTCCTCCATTGTTCAGAGCTGGTAAGCGTGATAATCCAATTGGCCGCCGTTTTCATTGGCTTATAATAACCCCCCCCCCCCTCCACATACACATACTCCACCCTCTCAAACATATTTTCTATGGGAGAGTGTGTTCCTGAAAGAGAAGCTTAAGCATCCCCCTTGCTGGGTTTTGGCATCTATTGTGTAAATTAGTAATGGAGCGATCCACTTATCATTTGCTCACTCCTGGCTCAGGGAATTTTTATTTCTTGGGCACGCACGCACGCACACGCACACACACACACACGCACGCACACGCACACACACACACACAGACAGACACACACAGACAGACAGACAGAGGACAAAACACATGGAAATCAATAACCTGAAAGCCAACACTGATCTAAATGGGGGGTATTTCATAACATCCCCTCTGCCTTTGTCCAAAAATATCCCGTCTCTCTCGCTCTGACACAAACGTAGAAACAAACGCACACACACTCCGACCTACCAGGTAATCGAGAGGGAGTCCACGGCACCGAGTTTGGCACGTAACCCTGTTTGGTTGCGGTGACGACCAGTGATGTCCCGAGGCGGTAGGGGAAGCGCAGGTAGATGTTGCCATCAGCTGATGAGGTTTCCGTGGTTACGGAGGTGTGGTTGGCAAAGAGCTGAATGATGGCTCCTCCCAGGGGCTGGTGAGTGCTGGCGTCGCTCAGGTGAACCTTCAGAGTCACCTCTGTGGACAAGCAGAGTGTTTACTGAGCCATGAATACGACAAACGCTGATGCCGGTGTGAACGGACGAAAACACTCAAATACATTCTGATCCAACGAAACAGGGAGTGATATAGAGACACAAAACACAGTGGAATTACAATTACAGTCATCTCTTTAACTGGAGGCCGTTTCAGTGCCAGGCCCTTTGCCTCCAATCCACAGATACAGCATTCCACATCCCAGCCAATCACAAAAAAGGCTGCCATCTGACCATTTCATGGACGTTCGCCAATGACACTTCCCCTCTAAAACAATGGGCCACTTCCCTCTCTCAAAGAAGCCTTGGGCCTGAGAGGAAAAACAACTGCACACCTTCTCGTGTCGAGAAATACAAAATTTCCGAAACAGACTGCCTGTTGATAGAACAGTTCAGAACGAAAACAATCTCACTTTCACTGATGCAACACTGGGCAGGATGGATCTGATGTATAATCTTGGAAACAATTGTGTGCCTGTTCAATATCATCATCATCATCACCATCATAATCATATCATTCAGTCAAATGTTAAATGGTGCACAAAATGCCTTGTAGTGCTGATGGTAAACAGACAAAACCATAGACTAAGAATAAATAAATAAATCCTACAATAACAGGATATTATTCTGCACCTATTTTGATTAAATTAAAAACACAGGCTATCGTGCATCAAAACATCGCCACAGGTTTGAGGAGGAACAATTTAAAAGACCTTTTCATAGACAAAATCATTCCAAAAAAGATCCATTAAGGCTAAATGTGCCACACGTTGGTTACAGAGTATGGCACTAGACGGTCTGCAGCCAGCGAAAAGGGGGCAGAATGAGATGCTGTTTTTGAGACAAACGTTTATATTGGTTTGCTACTGTATTCTGCATTATTCCATGACATATGGTGATTTGTTAGTGTGTTAATGTGTGGAGTGGCAAACTGAGAATTTGGTCCTAAACTTTAGAAAGAGTCAGGGTTTCCAGACAGGATGTCGTCCAACCTAGAAATGTAAGCTTCTGTGCACACGTGAATTAGGTTCACAGTCGGAAAACAAATGGTATATTCAACAAAGGTTTTTTTCTCAGCCTGAAAAGTTTCAAGTGGTTGCCGGCTCAACCGCTGCTGAGGTCCATCACAAGCTGAAAACACAAACCAACAAACCATCTATTGAAGCGTCATATCCCAAAGGTACGAGGAAAACCAACTCGGTACAAAAACAGTATTATTTAACAAAGCCACGCTGTCTCTCTGTTCTTTGGACACATGACAACGTAGGCCCTGTTTATCATTGACTGTCGGCTGACCCGTGGTGACCTTTCAATTAAGGCTGAGAGACCAGTCACCTCCATCTTCCTTGACCGAAACATACCCACCTCCCCCATTCTCACTTCAGCAGAATCTCGCTGTAACTCTTTCTCGTAACCCCACCCTCCGGGACACACACGCTAACACATACAGAGCCCTGGTTGGACTAATCCCCCTTCCCCCCGCTCGGTGGTCTCGCAACGAGTGAGGAGCCACTCTGACAATATCAGGGAAGAGTTCAACGCGAGTGCAGGCTCCACCTCAAAAGCCGATCCGCGCAGCACATGATACCTTTGCATGGCGGATGCTTATATTATGCCTCGTTGGCGATGAGATTTGGCAGGACAACGTGTCAGTCTCAAACCAAACCCATCATTACCCTAAAAGGTACGGTGTAAGAATGCGCTCTGACCCTTCACTTCATTCCTCCTCTGCAGTATATTTGTACTGTCACTGTTGAGAAAGGGAAGGTTGGATTTCCCCTCTGACAGAGACTCCCCACTGCATTAAGATTTGGTGTGCATCGGAGAGACCATGACCTCACTTCCTGTCCCACTCCCACTGATACGTTGTTAAGGGTACCAGCTGTGCTCACTTTAAAAGAGCTCCCCTGGGAGACTCCAGAAATGCACACACGAATGCAACAGTCCCCTCCCAGTCCTCATCCAATAAATCAGTACCGCGGTGACATCATTGTTAAACAAGCCAGGAGTCTTCCGAGTGCACCGACACACGGGAGAGCAGAAGATGGTTGGCCGGAATTGTGACAAAAGACTCCAACCGGGATCTCCATAGCTGCTTCTCACTATATCGACCCCTTATCCGTGTGCGTATGAGTGCCATATGGAGGATAAAGGCCTCAAAGACAGTTCTGCCTTTGACCGATGCAGCAATCTCAGACCAATTACCTCCGACAACAGCAGCCAACGCAGCAGGGTGTGTGTGTGCGTGTGTGTGTGTTTTATTTAAGCAGAAAAAGAGAAAGACACAGACCCAGGAGGAGCAATCAGTGAGAAAAATCTACGTGCGCCTGTTTTCTGGCCCCCTACCATGTGAATGTATGTGTATTTGGCGTATCAATCAGAAGTTAAACAGAGGCAAAGCGTTTTTTGCTCCATAAAAGTGAGCTGTGATAAAGTGGAAATGCGTGGTATGGCTGGCCTCCACTGGGCGTGTGAAGGGGTTTGGTGTTCTTCCAAAAAGAAGAGGGGGGGGGAGGGAGGGAACAGATGCTTTCTGCACACAGGGTTGAGTGGAGAGTTCGCTGGTGCACTGTAAGCGTGTCCCAAAGAAGCATCAAAAAGTGATCCTGCACCAAGAAATGCTGTTAAACAACGGCGAGGGAGACAGAAAACGATTTTTTCTATGTCTGACTGGAGACTCTATTCTACAGAAAGTCACAAAGGTTTGTCTCTAATGAAGCTAGATTCGTCACTATGTAATTGTCTTAGGGGGAAAAAAATACCTAACTCACTGAAGGGGTGTAAAAAGTCAGTAAATCTTGCCACGAAGGCGCTTAATTGGCAACGAGGACTGCGAATGCCTTCGCTAATTATAGGGGAAATAAAGAAAGTGTTGCCACAGTCATTAAGTGCCTGCTCATTACGAGGATTATTCCAGGAATTATTTATTGGGCAAGTGAGGATTTCTTCACAAATTGACATTCATTTCCAGGGAGCTTCATTAAAGGACAAAAAAAAAATGTATTACGCATTTCGGACTGAACTGGGAACCATCAGTTTAACTGACTTTGAAGCTGCACATTGGTTGAATTAAATGCATCAGTCTTTCACTGCATTGAACATCCCTTTGCTTTTCTTGTGAAAAAAACTGGTGATGGTAAAAAAAAAAAAAAAAAAGGAAACATTCTAGGACTAGGATTTTAACCTACTTGTTCCAAGTGCAAATAAAACCAAAATCACCAGCTACTTTTCAGGGAATTGTAAAGGAAGTTTTAAGACATTATCTGAAAAACAACAAAATCAAATCTATAAAATGAAGTATTACTCAAAAAAAAACCCACCAAACTGAGTCATTTCATCAGCTCAAGCAGAAACACATGGTGAGGCACGAGAGGGCCACAAATCATGTGACAAAGAGTGCTGAGCTCGAAACGATCATCAATCATCATCGCAACAGACGGGAAACTTCCCCGGTGCAGCCTTGAATGGCACACTAGAGTCATTTTAATGAAGAAGTAAATAAACAAAACCGTTTACAGGGTATTCTCTGCGTCTTTTCTTTCATCATATCACGCCAGATAGGTGCTGGTATGTATACTGCTTTTGTAGGACATATGTTTGGGGTCATTTAAAAATAGTGACAACACATCACTGGCCCGACAGCACATGCTCCGACACTGGTGTTTACAATATTGTCAGCACTGTCTGCAGCAAAGTATGCACCGCAGCTGAGCAGACGGCAGTGGGGATCGACGCATTGTCTCTGGTGGTGATGGTTAATCGCCAACTAGTTTGTGAAATGAATATTGACGAACAGTTATTAGCGAGCCTGTTAGTTTCCATGTTCAATGCAATTTTCAAATATAAATAACACTCTAACATTTACAGTACAATCTGTATCAGCATCGGCTGTCCGGGATCGGTCGGGCTCTAAAGAAAACACAAATCTATTCAGTCTTTCGAGCAAACAATCAATTCATCATCTAACCACTACAAAAACAAGGCAATCCAGTTTTGCATTCAAGATTATGAGAACCACAGCATGCATGACTTTTCCACCTAAGGCGCCAAGGCTGATGTTTATGCTCCTGGATTTAATAACGTGTGCCGCCACAGCAAGAGAAAACACAATGACTGCATCTATTTGTTTGCCCTTCACATGGATGACAAACAACAGATTTTCAATCTGCTGATTTTACGGAAAAAAAAAAAAAAAAAAGTCGACACGAGCAGACAAGATTGAGTATAAATCTCCATCAGGAACAAGGGGAAACACGAAATGGCAAAACAACTCCTGAACGTGTCATAACAAGAAATGGGTGCAATGGTAAAAGAAGAAGAAGAATACAACCACCTACTCTGTTAAAACTCTGCCAGCATCAAGAAAAAAGAAACAGATTATCAATAGGTGTTTGCCTGCCATTTCTCCTCATCTGGATTAAAAGTAAGATTAGCTGGCAGTGGTCAATCCCATTAACTCGGCAGGGGACATAGCAACGAGGTTGCGTCACCGGGCTTAAGAGCAAATGGATGCTCTTCATTTCACCTCAGTTAGTTCCTGTCTAAATACTGCACTATTTACCATTCAGCCGAGGAGCCCGCTAACACGGTCCCCAGGCTCAGTGCTTTCTCATGACCCGACGTGTCCTCCTCAAAGTGGGTTACTGTTGGCGCTCGAGCCAGCGTCCCATGATGAAAATGACGCTTGGCTGGCCGATGCAATATGATTTGATTGCTTCCTAGCAGCCCTTGTACAGCTTGAGCGACTGTTTGTCTGTTGCGGAGGCAACTCCATGCCTATTATGGGCAGCGGTAATGCGAGCGAGATCTATATCTGCGGGTAGATCCTCTGTCTGGCTCCACTCATCCATACGCTCGGCCGGACACACTGGGAGGAATCCACAGTATCGACCCAACACACTCCCTTTCACTCGCGTGCAAGTGAAGGTCGGTGGGGTGAAGTGACAAGCGTAGAGGAAGAAAAAACAGCAAAGGGCGCACAGAGGCACAGGCTTCACAACATCCAACAAAAGGTCCTTGTTGTGAATTCAGCCCATTCTCAAAAGGTCATGAAATAATCATCAAATGACTAAATATGAGGAGCTATAGACTTTAAACAAGTGCCCTGTGTTGTATATTTCCAACTCTGGCAGGTTAACAGCGACCGTTGCACCATGTTTACATTCATACTCCTCCTGTAAACACAGTGCCAGCACGAGGACCAAATGTGGGTCAGCCAGAAACGCAAGGGACCACAGACGGCCACAGACGGAGTGCGCGAGCTTGGAGCCGAGAGATGAAAGTGATGGATAAAACAGATGTGGCTCCACTTTAGCAACCGAGTCTTTGAAGTGAGGGGCCGAAGGAGATGCCGGCAGATTATCGTGATTCACGGTGGCTTTCAAACGTTGCCCGTGTCTGCGGCTGTGGTAGCTGGATACCCTCTGACAACAGCTATATGCCAATCTGCAAACTCTGTTGTACAGACCTCAGGGAGATGATATTAATATTAATTAATATACCCATACTTCTAATTAAAGTTGCATCAAGACTCTGCTGCTATGACATTATCGATTTAGCGGTCTGCGACAGATAAAGTTTCTCTTAAGGGCTGCGACTACTCATAATTGTACTGACAATCAATATAGCGGTTATGTTCTCATTCTAAATAAAATGGGACAAAATAACTTAAAAACTTAAAAAATATAGTCCTGCATAAAGGGATTCAGCGTATTCGGCGACTACTCCCAATTCCGAGAAAAGTCCAAAAGAAAACATTCCGTTTAAAGTCATGCAGGACACATATCATGTGTAATCAGACAAATGTTTGGCATTTCTGATTGATGATTAAAAGTTTAAATGAGTAAATCAATGAACTATCAAAAAGCAGCTGACAGCCAATTAAGTGTTTATGGATGACAAATTGATTAGGATCCCGAGTTAAATGGGAGCATGGGTCAGTTCATTCGTTGATCAATTTGTGGAATCATAATTAGCAACGAATGCTCAACATTGCTGCTTAATGTGAAGATACCAGCAATCAGTCATATAAAATAGATTGTGACAGCATTTTAGAAAACAGATTAACAATTGGACACAAAATAATCAAAATCATTCCTGAATGTATGATGTTCCACTTGACCGACAGGACGGCAGGTAGCAATCATTGAACAGCACTGAACCCTACACCTTTTTACCGAAATATAACAACACTGAAAATGACAAATCACAGCAGCTGCCTCAGACTGCACGGAGGCATGTTCTCAGCAACAATATATGATATATTATATATATACTGTATATATATTCACATTTCACTCCAGCGACGGGGTTTGGGTTGAAATGTTATCCAGGTACATCAATAAACATTTCAGATAAGTTTTCCTGCTCTTTTTTCTCTTTCTCTATGTGTGTGTGTGTGTTTGTGATACTAGCTAACCGGCTATAGCTAGCTAAGTTCAGGTCACATCAGCATCCGGAGCTGGCTAGCGGCTCCGCTAGCCTCGGTACAGCCCGCTGACAGGCTCCGTCCACGGACAATGCGAGTGGACGTTTACCTTCTGCGGCGGTGTCCTCCGCTGGTGTTTTGGTGTCCGCCACGGAGACGAGTTTCCCCAGCAGGCAAAGGAGAATGGCAGCGGTCGTGCTCCGCTCCAAAGACCGCAACATCACTGCAGATGTGTGCGTGCGTGTCCCAACGCAAACCGAACGCTTTAAAATAAACACAAAGTAGAGACCCACAGTCGTCTGCCTTTAACGAGCTCACTGAGCGGACACACGTTTGGATCCGTGCGGGAGGACACACTCCATGTTCAGCGGCCTCAGCGGCCCCGGGTTCGTGCCTGTGACGCGCCGTGTCCTCGCTCCCGTTGTGCATCCCCAGCACTTTGAGAACTCGCTTGTTTTTTTTTCACGGAGGAAGACGGCCCCTCTCCTCTGAGCCACATGCCCCAGAACAGCACCGACACGCGGCTTCCTCCACACGCACGGCCGCTAAACATAAGAGGATCCCCAGCGCCCCCTGTCGGCTAAAGCACAGAAGCTCTTTTTTTTCACTTCGGTTTTCTTTTTTTCTTTGTGTAATCAGGCTGGAGTAAAGCAAATTGAATAGATTTTATGCTCTGTTAAATTCAGTAGGCTAAACAATTATACAATAAATGTATAATACCATTTACATCCGCCAACACCTAGAACAGCCCTTTGTCAATAATACAAAGATTCAGAGAGCAGAGCTGTTTGACCGCAACATAACCTTTCTCTCACAAACTTTAAATTCATGCCAAGGGATATTTTTTTATACAGAGAGAGCTTTTTGTCTATATTGGCTGTGTCATGAACATTTGCAGTGTGTCCCTCTATTTGTTATCGTTATTTATTACAACTACAAAAACAATGATTGATTCCTTTAAAGACGTGTAAGATGGTAAATATATTTACAAGATAATTTACAAGAACCATCCTCTATAACTGGTGCATCAGAGTCTAGCTCTATGTTTTTGTGTTTTTTTGGGGGGCATTTTTGGGGCTCATAAAACCTACTCACAGGAATCAAACACACAACACATGTCCATAAACCCAATAGATTGGAATTCAATGATGCAGATTATATGATTCAATTAGTTTAGTTTCATAAAACAGCCATTTTTAAACTTAACGTCTTTAAAAGCTGCACTGATTTAATCCGTGTTAATGTAGCACAGAAACTGTGATTTTTTTTTTTTTTTTTCAAATTTTGGTATTAGAATTCAGTCATTAAAATGAATTCTCTCCTTTTAGGGAACTACCTTAGAGGCTACACTCAATTTAAAATGTTATTTTAGAATTTGTATTTACTGTATCAAGTATAGCCACACGAGTTTAAGCTTTGCCAGGCTTAAACAAAGTGAGTGCTGGTAAGACACACCTGTATTCAAGAAAGGTTGAAGTCTCTTGAGAAAAGAAAAGAGATCTGTCTATAAATGGGCAGAGAACTCCCTGGAGGCTTGCGGCATTACTTCCTCTGTTTTGCTTCGCACACGCTCTGGTTATGTTGTGTTAGGCATTACCAGGAAATGTTGTCTCTCCAGTCCTGGCGATCTACTGCTTAGGCATGAGGCTCTGTGCTGTAGTAATCCTGATACTCAACAACTTCTGCACCTGTTCCCAACGTAAGAATATATTTAAATGTACAACTTTGCTCTCCAAAATAATATTAATAATTTTGTAAACATGAATAGATTTGTTTGTAAGATTTAGCCAAGATCACAAATGCCGCGAGAGAGCAGTCAGACTTTGCTTCAGTTTAGAATGTTGTCACTATAACTATAACAATATATAACTAATGTTTATCTCTCACTTTCGCTTTATTGTTTTTCAGTGGTGCACGAAGTTGTTTCTTTTGTGGGCTGCTTCGACAAAGGCACCACTGAGGTGCTGGTTGAATTTGATAATGAAGAGATAGTGTATGCAGACTTTGAACGAGGGGAGGTTGTATACACTGTTCCCCCGTTTATCATCTTGGACCCAGAAGAAACATTGAAAAGCTTAGTGTTCTATAAGGATGCGAAGAAAGGCAGGAACGCATGTTCAGTATTTGTTGCATACTGCAAAGAAGAGGAGAAACATCCACCAGAACAGAGAGGTAATGAATGCAATTATCTTACCCTAAGAAATCGGCAAATTATGTGGAAGCTCTAAAAAAAAAGGGTAGAAGATCACTATCAGGATATACTGCGAAAGGTTTGTTGAGATAGTGTTCTTGTTTTTACAATATATTTTCCTGTTCTGACAATATGTTTTCACATTATTCCAATATGACCTTTTATTGTAATAATAAAACATCTGTTCACATCATAGCAACATAACTATAGACATTTGAAAGTATACTTGCACTTTGCCTTGTGCAATGTTTTCCATTCCTGGTGTTGCAGCAAAGTGCTTCCATACAATTAAGCTCAACATTGATAGTTGCAGTGATGTGACTGAAATAATTAATAACATGCTGATCAAGGATTTTTTTTGTCTGTCTTTAAACCAACTAAAGATCCCCCAGACAGTAGTGTCTACCCTGCAGAGGAAGTTCTGTTAGGAGTTGAAAACACCCTCATCTGCTTTGTGAATCATTTCTTCCCACCTCGCACCATTATAAGCTGGACAAAAAATGGTCGTGCGGTGTCAGCGGGGGTGTCACTCAGTCGTTATTATCCCGATAATGATCAGACCTTCCACCAATTCTCTACCTTGAGGTTCATACCGAGGGAGGGGGACATTTACAGCTGCACTGTGGAGCACTCATCCCTGGAGAGGCCTAAAACAAAATTCTGGGGTGACTTTTTTATCTTATGCACTTAAATATTAAAAATCCAATTATCCCAAATAATTTAAATAATATAAGTCTTTTTTTCTTTCACAGAATCTGATATTAATCATCAAAGTCTTGGACTGGATGTTTTCTGTGGAGTAGGCCTGACCTTTGGCTTATTGGGTATAGCGGTTGGGACATTTTTGTTTGTCAAAAGGCACCACTAAACATGGTTTCATGATATATACATGAATTGTATGCAAGTAAAAACCTTTTTAACATTTATACCTGCACTGAATCTGCATAATTTGAAGAAGAATGCATTAGTTTGTAATTGAACAATAAAGTTTGGCATAATAATAACTAAAACTGTATTTGATCAGCCTCACTGTAAATGACATGACTCTTTATGTGATTCCACTCTCGGTTCTCTTGATTGATGAGGAAGAGAAATCCAGTTCCGATTTACGCTACTTCTCATATTTCTGAAATTGGAAGAACATTCTCTCACATTTTGTTGAATCCGCACCATCGATTATGTTTATATTCATCAAATGATCTGCACTGGTTAGCAGATCAATGTTTCATTACTGTTAATACACAATATATAATGTAGAAAAGTTCTTTTTTTTTGTTTGAAACAAAAAAATATCCATCAACTAGTTCATTCTGGGGAATCTTGGTGGGATATTATAATTATCTACTGTGTTCATGATTTAGTATATTTAACAAACCTTTGCTTCCTTTGTATCTTTTCCAGATTTTTGCGAAAAATTCGATTTCAGCATTTTTCAGATTCTTATATAAATATTTTTATCCCTTTTTTAACACTTCAAGGTTGAATTCATGAATGCACAAATACTATGTATCAAATCAAATAAACAAACCCCAGATAACCAGAACACTTGTGACACACATGTAAATATCAGATCAACATCCGTTTAACATGGGTAAAAAACAAAACGTTTCACCAAGATGTACAGTATATCTTCACAAATCCAGCATAAAATATAAAAGCAATTATCTCGATGGGTGCGTCACCTGCTTACAGTAAATACATGTTTTGTAGCCAACTTCTTCACTTCCTCATCTTTCTGGTATAGTACTGCATTTTACTTTCTCTTTTGAACGTTCCCTTTTGAACGCTCTCATTTGATACGATGCAGCCTTGCAGCTTCTTTTCACTGCTGTGCGTATTCCAATTCTTTAGAAGAGCAGGTTGGTAAAGTATCTGTTTTGCAAATTTCTGTTATTTTGAGGCACTATGTGAGTATGTGACGACATGTCACAGTGGTGTAATCGTTCATGTTTCCTAACTCCTCGTGTTTGTTGCCTTCATGTTGCAGATCCCTACTTCGCTCATGGTTTAATTCGTTGCGATTTTACTTCCGCCAACAAAGATGTTTATCTGGAACAGATCTACTTTAATAAGGTCTTAATTGGCGAATATAACAGCACCTTGGGAAAGTTTGTTGGCTACAAAGAATATACAAAGGAAATTGCCGAACAACTAAACAAAAACCCGGGTTTTTTGAAAGAAGAAAAAAAGAATGAAGCGAAATGTAAAACCATAGCAACATTGGCATCTGATGATATCCCTTCAATATCAGGTAATTTTATGCGTGCACACTAAGCTTATATTGACTTATCATAAATCTGTGATTTCATCGGCTGTTTTCTCCATGGGTATTTTCCTACAGTGAAGCCCTATGTCAGGCTAACAACAGCTAAGGAAATGGGCATGAGACATCCACACATGCTAGTCTGCAGCGTGTACCAATTTTATCCCAAACAAATCAATGTGACATGGCTGAGGGACGGGGAGACTGTAACGTCTGATGTGACGTTCACTGACGTGCTGGCCAACGGGAACTGGCTCTACCAGATCCACTCCCATATGGAGTACATACCCAAACCTGGAGAGAAAATAACATGTGTGGTGGAGCACGCCAGCTTCGAGGAGCCCAAGCATTATGACTGGGGTAAGAGATGGGGTCAGGATGCTTAAAGTGTCACAGGACTCGGATCTCCCCCTTTATGAATATATACAGTATATATATATATAATATAATGATAACTGTGTTTACAGACCCCTTGCCTGGGTCACAGAGGGTAAAGATTGCTGTTGGGACTGCAGGCCTGATGCTGGGTTTTGTGTCTTTACTTGTTGGGGCAATTTGCTACAAGAACTCTTCTGGTGAGAAAAACAGCAACAAATAAACCAGTGTCTATCCCCTGTGTAATCACAGTTTGCGAGATGTGTTTCGTGAAACGCGTACATGTCAGTGCATCAGTGTGTTTCTGACAGAAAAAGATTTGTTTGATTATTTTTCTGAAATAATATTTTAAGTCCGACCGACCAACGATTATCCCCACAACGTAATACAAGTAATGACAAACTGTAACTATTCTCAACTGATTATCCATGATTTTAGGCCTATGTGTGAATCTGTTTTTGTTTTTGTTTTTCTAGGTCGGGTGTTGGTGCCAAGAGGTTGAGGTAATCGTCCTTTGTTTGAAGTGAGGCTTACATACGACCTTTTGCTTTAATTTCTATAAATTGATGGCATCTTGTAAGACTGTGAATATGTTTTGGGGGGAAACAAATTTAGCAATTTCGTTGCCATGGTATAACCTTAATATAAGATTTTATATTGCCTAATTGCACTGTAATATGGGGAAGTATATTCAAATGTCAAGTGTCATTGTGTAGCTGGCATTATATTACTACACCAAAAGCAACTAAAAACATCCTCAAATAAAGTACATGCTGCTTTGTGTCATCCACATCAACTGAGCAAATTCACCAACTGCTTTTTTAAGTTTGGCTATTATATTCAACAATCTTACCCTGTGTGTAGCTAAAAGTAAACAACAGTGGTATGTTGTTGCTTATGTCTGAGTTTATTTTTTACCTGACCTAACAGACTAGTTTGGCATGTCAGTTGCTTTGTATTTCACCCATGCTGATGGTATTAGCGAATGAAACGAATAAACACTTGCTGACGCTATTTCACAGATTTTTCTCATTGTCGCACATTTAATTTAATACCTGCCAATGTCATCATGCTTTGTAACTATATGCCAGTACTGTAATACCATGTTTATAGAAAAATACATAAAAATACAGCAACCATTTTGGAAGATTTACAGGCATCACACTGAAATCAGTTTCTTTTCATTCTCAAAAAAATTAATACCTTAAGCTTTGTGCCCCAGAACTTCCTTGTGTAATACAAAAGGTGCAATGTAGTTTTTTTTCTTCTATTCCCGAGCTAGATACTTCAACCATGAAGTTGGCTGGCAGGTGTTGACATTAAACAAACTAACTGTGTGAGAAATATTTGCTGTATAAAGTATTTAAACCTGTCTAACAGGTTTTCAGACACGAAGAAGTATGAGATTTCCTTGATTCACACAAAGACACAAAGAACAAAGCCTGAGCAAACACTGCAAATGAACCTTGGGACATCTGCTGGCAGTTATTTTCTTTCTTAGTGGATGTTAGTGGCATACATTTTGAGTTTGAGAAGTATAATGAGAACAAAAAAAATATATATATATATATGAAAAAATAACATTACTGACTGAGAAAGTAAGTGGCTGAGCAATCAGCCAAGCAATTGGATGTATAATTCAAATTTAGATAAAGTAGGACAGTATCTGATCATTTAAAACAAGTCTTTTGCTTATTTATAAAATAGATAACAGCTATATTGACAGTGTTCATACATATTTTAATTATAACATGTTTTAATTCCAGCAGCTCTACAGAGCAGCCGGCAGGGGGAAGTTCACAAATTGAGAAAGTTAATGATTCTTAACTGTCGCCCTATATACATCTAGTACCCCTTTTTTTAATACATTATTTTAATTAAGTAAAATAAGCAAATTGTGATAATGGAGTGTTAAAAAATACATTTGACTGGATTTAAATCAGGAGCTATTTACTAACTGTATCTGCTGCTTTCAGTGGTCAATAACACACATAATAAATGAAGGGAGGATGAGAAAAATAACAGCTCTAACATATACTGTTACTGTAACATTTAATATAAGTGTAAGACAAACTATCGGCACGTGTTAAAGTTAAACACACAGGGTTTCCATGATCCACAGAGCAGCGGAGGAGGCTGTGGTCGGTTGATTGGATGATTGACACGTGCTCAGGTGGAACCAACCAGGTGTTTCCACTCAGCTGATGACAGAGTTTAAATACGCGGGTTCGCACTCGCCGCCCCGACTTCCTCCTCACACGGACACACCACAGAGAGACCCTCTCGGACAGAGACCCTCTCGGACCCCGTAACACCCGGTCAGACCCAGTTGGGACCTCCGGAGCCTGAACACCACGCCAGCTTTAGGCTCCAAACAGTTTTGGCGGAGGAAGATTTGAATGTTTCCCGCGAAATGAGTGCGTGTGGCGTCACACGCCCGCGGTGTGTCCAGGTTTAAACTGTGGCCCCGGGGCGGCGGGTTGGACCTGATCCGGATCCATCCAGTCCATCAGGAGGTGAGTGTCCGCTGTGACGTCCCTTGAACGCCACCGTCCTCCCTGTCCGGTGTGGTGTCTCCTCTTCGTATGACGCCATGTTTAAGTATCTGCTCCTATTGTTGACCAGTGTGCCTTAAAGACAATAATGTTTTTTTTTTTGTTTTTTTTACTTAACAGGAAAAAGTAACTTCCTTCTCTGAGACCAGGTCCAGCTCGCCCAGCTTTGCCAGGTCTGTCCCGAGACTCAGTTTGGACAGGTGAGACACACCTGGAGAGGCATTCACTGCCTCAGCAAACGGTGCCACTCATGTTGTTCAGAAAATAAAAATATAAAAAAGATTTTGAAAGTATGAAATAAAAAATCTTAAAAACACCTGAGATGAGGATTTTTTTTTGTGTGTGTGTATGAGAAAAGTATTGGTAGCAGCAAATCACACTTTTTAAGAATGTGATTGTTCATTGTTTAAATGTATGTAAAACCTGTAACAATGTGAAAACACTTCATACTTAGACAAATGTTTTTCTTGTTATTCTTTAGGTGTGATCTTCAAGACCTTCAAAATAGTAAGATTCCGGTTTTGTTCAGGGTGGCCTGCTGTGTTAAGGCAGCGGTGCCTGTGTGTGGTTAGAATGGCCACCATGGCCACTTGATAATTGTTTGAATTGCCTGTGTTTTTCCCTTTGGTGCCCCAAAAGTAAATAACTGCCCAACGTGACAAAGCTTAACATAAAACCAAATCACAACCTTAGATCTAGTTTTTTTTTTATTTTGCCCCAACTGCCCCTTGTGAGTAGAACTTGGCCCCCCAGTTGTCCTTTCCTGGCCACTGTGCCAACTCCTCCCCACTGCCCTTGACGGTCTCTCTCATGGCCTCTCTGCGAACTTTCCATCGTGGCCACTGTGTCATGATCTCTTTTTCCTCTTACTCCAAACCCATTAAATGGCTGCCACATAGAGTTAAAGCCTCTGCCCTCTGCCCCCCCTGCATTTGCCAAACCCAGTTACCTTTTTCCCAAAACACCAGTTTTGTTAGAGATGTTATTGTGTCCATTACAGTAAAAGACCATAGTGTTTTATTCAGTATGTGTTATAGCTATCTGTGTGTATATGTCTCTCGCTCTTTCTATCCTTCTATCAGGACCTTCTTTTGTCATGTTTATCTGTACATCATTTCACTGGAGTTGACCCAACTCTCAGTCTCACCTGGCCACTGTGTAAAGACAGCGCTTTCTTAGCCATCATTCTTAAGCTGAAGTCCTGAGCTCTCACTTTTAGCCCCTCTTGCTCTCCTCCCCCTCTCTCTTTCTGCCCTCTCTCTCTCCTCTCTGCTCTCACTCTCACTGACTGACTGACTGACTGACTGACTTTAATGTTAACTGTTAATGGATTAAAAACGACAATCTATATTGGACTAAGTCAGTCAAATTAGCTTTACTGGACTGACCTGGACTTGACGATGTGTCTTGGCGTGTTTGCCATGGCATGTGTTTGTGGAGCATCAGGGACACGTATGTGGCCTTTTAAATTAAACTCAGATATGTTGATGGTGGGGGCTTCTATTATTCATAGGTGGAGGAAAATCCGTCCCTTGAGGTAACATTTTATCTTTCGTCTCATACAATTTGATTTAATCGTATCTAATTCTTTCTGAATCAATATTTTGGTTAAATATGACATGGCAGATGGTTCTTAATGTTAATGGCCAGATCGTTTTTTTTCCCCCCAGATAGTGTAAGAAGTATTTGGATAAAACTATTTTTGTAATTGTCTTTTGTTGATTTTCACCTGTGGATTGGATAATGACTTGTGCTGTGGTTGTAAAATTATTGTGGTTCTTCACTTGAATGTTATTGGTTAACTTTAACTAGTACAACTTTGTTGTTCATTGTCCATGTTTCACTTTCTCTGAACACAATCTTCCAGCACTCATTGCTGCTGTTGTCACGTCTGCGAAAGGAAGCTTTTGCCTGACTTAGCATGACTTCCCATGTGTCTGGTAGGATGGAACGGTGAACCGCTGATGAGGGACAACTTTAAATGCTTGATCTATTTTTCCCCAAATGCATCAGAGTCTTAAACTCGCTAAATATGCAACTCTTCGCGTTTTTTTTTATTTTGCTCAGTTAGGATTTAATGGGCTGGGTCTCCTGACACTAGAGAACGAGGTCACTGAGTCGACTCTTATAAGAAGGCAAGGTTTTCTCCTGCCCCTTCTTCTCTCTGTCAGGAGATCTTGACCATGGACCCTAACTGAGATGTGTGCCGTGGTTGTGCCCTTTCCAAAACAAGATAAGGATCCATCTTGTTTTGTGAATCGGCCCACCCCGGTATGCTGTTGTCCCCAATAACTGATGTAAACATCTGCTGGGGATCGATTGGTGGCTGGTTTGCTCCCTGTCACACAGGGAGCAAAACTTTGTGGCTACCCCCGTTAAGCATTTGGGGAAATTGGAGTCAAACATTTAGAGCGGTCGGCCTCATCGTTGGTCTACTGCCACATCTTTCGGGACTCATGAGAAGGCATGCTGATTGGGTAACTGCTGCCTTTCCGGACGTGACGATGGCAGCGGTGAATGCTGGGAGGCTGTACGAAGGGAAAGAGATCCATGAACTGTGACGGGAGATTGTTTATGTGCAAGCGGAGCGAGATACTTTTGAGGGATGTTGCAGAATCCGTGAGCAGAGGAGGAATTTATTGGACAACTTGTCTAACTAATCGATATGTTGGGTTATATGTTTCCGGAAGGTTCAAATGAGGGTAGAAAATCATTTTTTGTTTGCCAATGTTGGATAGGTTTGTGTGTCTTTGAAGGAAGGTACAGCTGGTGTATGGGTGAGCCCTGGATAATTTGGAGGGGTAATTGATGGTGTTGTTTCTGTGGCCGAGCTGCACCAGCCTCCGCCTTGGTGATGAGGAAGACCATGATGAGATGGATGTTGTTGTCGCCTCTGTGCCACAGGATATCCTCAGGTACGTTTTTGCACACATACACTTCACTTTTGTTTAATACCAGCTTGTTTTTTTTTCTTGTACTAACTTTTTGAACGTTTTTTTTTTTTTTTTCACCAGGTCCCTTGTTGTTTTTCCACCTGTTGATTCCTGAGGATGGATAATGACTCGTGCTCTGGTTGGTTCTTTGAGGGGTGAGATTTGCAGATTATTGCGGTTCTTCACTCGAATGGAATCGGTTAACTTTGACTGGTGACTTTAGCTTTTCCAAGTGGTTATTCAGCCCATGGTTAATGTATCATAAAATCGATTATAAATCTCTATTGGCATTTGAGTTTTCACATAAAATAAACGTTACCTCTTGATGGGCTGTTTTGCCCACTTTCTTCTTTCATATGGCGAAGATATGAGGGTGGGCTTGACGAAGTGGATATTTCAGCACCAGCTTTGTGCTTTAATTTTTCCGCTTTGCTCATCACTCTTAAATGTAGTATTCATTTGCAACCCAAATGTTTATTAAAATTGTGTTATAATTTTGGAGGTTGGCTCTGACTTGTCTCTCTGCTAAGTTTGATTCCAACTAAAGACTCGTTTTTGCGCATCATGTTGGGAGGCCTCCCAGCAGGGGATTAGTTCAACCCCTGTAACGCACTGCGTGATATTCGTACGGTAGAGTCAGTGATGTAGGGATATTCCAGTTCCATCCAAACTCAGTGTGTAGGGTACAGTACAGGATTAGAGCGCGTTTAGCTTTTTTAGGAGGAAGCAACCTTGGCAGAGAGACAACCAAGATAAACTTAGGGATCCATAAGGCTGATGTTAAATTTCACATCATGAATAAACCAATGAATGAATTCCAAATAGAAACATTATACCGTGGGCTGAATTCCAGTGGGGTTTTCCCTTTAGGGCACTTGTGTTGAAGGTTAAACCGTTTTAGGGCTGTTGGTGTTTGAAAGACTGTTGAATAAGCATCCGTAATAATTCGGTACTGTTACTTCCAGTATTGGCGTGGTCCCGATTTGTCATTTGACTTTTTTTACTTGTAGAATGTAGTGCATAAAACGATTAAACTTTGTTGTTCACTGTTCATGTTTCTCTGAAAACAATCTTTCAGCACTTATTGCTGCTGTTGTCACGTCTGCAAAACAAAAACACTTAAACTCGCTAAATATGCAACTCTTTGCATTTTTTTTTATTTTTTATTTTGCTCAGTTAGGGATTTAATGGGCTGGGTCTCCTGACACTAGAGAACGAGGTCACTGAGTCGACTCTTATAAGAAGGCAAGGTTTTCTCCTGCCCCTTCTTCTCTCTGTCAGGAGATCTTGACCATGGACCCTAACTGAGATGTGTGCCGTGGTTGCGCCCTTTCCAAAACAAGATAAGGATCCATCTTGTTTTGTGAATCGGCCCACCCCGGTATGCTGTTGTCCCCAATAACTGATGTAAACATCTGCTGGGGATCGATTGGTGGCTGGTTTGCTCCCTGTCACACAGGGAGCAAAACTTTGTGGCTACCCCCGTTAAGCATTTGGGGAAATTGGAGTCAAACATCTAGAGCTGTCTGCCTCATCGTTGGTCTACTGCCACATCTTTCTGGACACATGAGAAGGCATGCTGATTGGGTAACTGCTGCCTTTGCAGGCGTGACGATGGCAGCGGTGAATGCTGGGAGGCTGTACGAAGGGAAAGGGATCCATGAACTGTGACGGTAGATTGTTTATGTGCAAGCGGAGGGAGACACTTTTGAGGGATGTTGCAGAATCCGCAGTAGAGGAGTTTTGCAGAGACAACTTGGAGATTGCGGTCTGTTGTGCAACGAATAGTTTTGTAGGCTCAAGCATGGGAGACGTTCAATTACATTTTTTGATGATCCATTTCTGGTTTAGATGTGGGCTTTTTTTCCGATGTAGAAAAGGTGTGTTTTTGATGCTTTCCTACCAGTCAGAGGTCTGAGTAAAAACATTGGGCAAACAGCAATGTAGTCATTGATGCTCCATGGTCGTGTTTTTGTTGAGTCTTGGATTAAGAACAGGGTTGTATGGGCATCTTGGCTCAGGGTGACTTGGAGTGGACCTTTCCTCTGGTATTTTTAAGGAAGCCCCCCCCCCAAAAAAAAAATAAAAAATAAATTGAGTTCCATAAGAATAAATGAAGATCAGATTCAGAAGATTCGCAATCCAAGCTCTGATAATTAAATGGGGTACAGGAAAAAGTTCTCCCATTCCAAAACAAAGCCTTGCACTCAATTGGTACAAGAAGTGCATTAGTTGGAGCTGCAGTTTGTTGAATTGCAACAAAAGAAATGAGTGGAATCGCCCGGAGAAGCTCCAACCTGTAAAGCCGAGGTGAAAAATGCGGCCGCGCTGCACCTACCCCTCCTGGGTGACGAAGACCATGATGTGAAGGACGATGAAACCTCTGTGCCAAAGGATATCTTCAGGTACATGTTTGCACATATACGCCCCACCTATGGTTCGTACCAGATGTTTTATTCTTGTGTCATGTGTTTCTTTTTCAGATGTTTGACCTTCAGTGCCCAAGTTCACCAATCTCTGCATGACAATAGCCCGGCTTGACTCTGCCCAATTGGACAAACGTGACACACAGTAGGACGCATGACTGCGCCACGGCCGCTTTGGGGACTCGACTTTTCCCTGCTCCTTTCAACCCAACCGGTCGAGGCAGATGACCGCCCACTCTGAGCCCGGTTCTGCCGGAGGTTTCTTCCTCTGAACGGGAGTTTTTCCTCTCCACTGTCGCCTCGGGCTTGCTCGTTGTGGGATCTGTTGGTTTGCTTTCTATGCATTATGATTGATTGCTGAGGCTTGGAGGAGGATTAATGTTCCGAGTTGTGCCCATTTTACCCCTTGACGGGCTGGTTTTTCCAATGTATTCTTTTTAAATGGTAACTATATGACGGCGGGCTTGACCAAGTGGATTTTCGACCGCGAACCTTTTTTGCTTTATTTTTCAGCTTTTACTGTTTTTGTGCTTTTTATCCACCACCAAATCAAGATGTTATCGTATATTTGTTGTACTTGGTATTTCAGAGGGTGACGATGGCTTGTCTCTCTTCTTAGCTTGATTTGACGTTACAATTGGAGTCAAGTCTCTGTATAATGTTGACACTGAAATCCTATTGTGTTTTTGTGTCTATCAAGTAAATCAGAATTTCTTTCCAAAGCTGGGTTGTGTTTCACTTTTATTTCTGACATGACTAGCTTTAAAGCTTTGGAACCACGGTTCTTTAAATATGCGTTTTAACATATTTCAAGTAGCTTTAATTTAGTAGAACTGTCATTTTGGGCTGTTTAAGCAAAGGAGTTTTCCCCAGGCGCACTCTGCAGCCGCATCATGAATGGCATGGTTTGTTAATGTGCTTTATTAACCTTAAAACCTTTATTAACTGCCCAACCGCCCTGGAAACTTAACTCTTTTTCGTTTGCCATTATTTTTGCTCCATATTCTTTTATTTCTCCACTAAGTTCATAGACTAAAGAATCCTTCAGTCTTGTCTTGCAGGAAGGAGATGCTTCCATAAATCTTAAGTTTAACTCATTCCAGTACTGAAACCAATGTTTAAATAATTGATTCGATGGAAGATGCATTTGAACTTTTAGTTAAAAATCTAAATACAAACGTTTCCCATTTCCAAATGCAAACTTTGGCTATTTTTGTCTTCTCTGATAGTAAGCAGTTTGAGTATTGATATTCCATGATATTGCACCTATCATCATTAAGATCACCCATATTTCTGTAAACAAATATTTGGACCCTTTACCTTTGCCTTTAAGTCAACATGCTGGGCTCCGGGGGGCGCCCCCGTGCGCCTGCGCACTCCGTAATAATGAGCCGTTTTGGATTCTATTTTATGTTTCTCTTCTTACTGATCAAAAGCCCAAGTTTGATCCTCTTCGCATGTTTCGCCGTTTATGTTTACATACACTACAGGACGAGATGAAACTGGAAGCAACCGAAGAGAGAAAACGGCCGTGGTGTGATGGAGGCAGAGCGGAGGATTTTTTTTTTCTTTTTTTTTCTCCCCCCCACAAACGCGTCACACCATCCCTCGTCCTTGTCACTGTGGCTGCGGGTGGCGTCAGCGTCTGAGTGATGGACTGCGCTGTTCCCGGCCCGGAGGTCGGTCCGGGGACTGTCCACCACAGCACGGGGGCAGACACACACTCTTGACACGGCGGGTACGTTGCAAGACCGCGATAAGACGTCCAGCACTGGAGATAAGAGAGACTTATAAACACGGACACGCACGGGCTGATGTGGGTCGTCTGCAAACGGCTCGTCGTCCACTGACCAGAGGAAAGGATCATATCGGCTGGTGAGACTTTTTAAAACTTGGGGAACCATATTGATTTTATTCTTAATGAGCTTCTTTGACAAGTGTATGGACTGGATCCTTTTACCCCATTTTGTTCTTTGCTATTTCAAACACACCCTATCTAAACTCTTTTTTTCCTTTTTTTACTGACATGACCTTTTTTTTTTTTTTTCTCCTTTCTTTTTGTTTTTTCTTTTTTTACTACTTACATTCACTTTAATTTTAACTTGTATTTTAAAGTAGCTGAATTTGTTGATTTATTTCTGGGTAAATTTACCACAAATGTACTTTCATTATTATTATTATTATTATTATTTTCAGTGTATAACACGAGTCTTTTGTTTTTTTCGTTTTCTCGCTGTCTATCTCCCTAGACCATTTTCCCAAATGGGTCTCTCCCTTTCGGCTTCCTTGTGCAGCAGGACGGGCGGCAGCCCTCCCTGCTCCTCCTCAGCTTTCTCTCCTCTGGCCGTGCCCACCTGCTCTCGCCTTGCCGTCACCCTGAGCTCCTCTCCGGTGTCCCCGGGAGACGGGCGCTCACGCTGGAGCTCCGTCCACCGCTCTCCTCACTTTCTGCTCTCTGCCTGCAAACAGGAAGCCACGCGTTCCCCCGTCGAGCTGAGCAGCGACGGGGTGAGGTCGGAGGTCGGGGTGAAAGGTGGTCTTCACGTCTGGGAGGTGCTGTGGGCCCCGGACCACAGAGGGAGTCACGCCGTAGTGGGCATTTCCAGGCGGGACTGTCCTCTGCAGGCCCCCGGATACAACGTCCTGGTCGGTGGGGATGCACAGTCCTGGGGCTGGGAACTCAAAACCAACCAGCTCTGGCATGGTGGACATAATCTGGGCCTTTACCCAGAAAAGATGGGGGAGTGTCTCCCTGAGGCCGCAGAGGATTTCAAACCACAGAAATGCACTCCAGATAAAGCAAAGGCGGAGACAGCCCTCCCCATCCCTGACCGTGTCCTGCTGGTCCTAGATGCGGATGCAGGGACTCTGGGATTTGTCGTCGATGGTAGCTTTCTTGGTGTAGCTTTTAATGACCTTCCTGGTGGGGTGGAACTCTTCCCAGCAGTGAGCAGTGTGCGAGGGGGTGCCAGCATTCGACTCCGCTACCTGAATGGTGCCAAGCGTGAGTACCGAGTCATCAATGAACAGATTCTCATTTGTAACACAGACTATGACACTAATATTTTTTCAAATCTCTTTCGTTCTTAGGTGATCCCCCAGCCTTGATGGCTTTATGTAGACTTTCCATCCGTCAACACTTAGGTGAGCGGAGGCAGAATCAAACTGAAAAATTGCCTCTCCCCCCTTTACTTCAGAACTACCTGCTTTCGAGTTATTCATTTGCACAGACGTGTACACAATAGGAATGCTGAGTGTCAGTTATTGTACAGCGTACCAAGAACGTACAGGGTTCTTCCGTTTACATAAATAATGATGCAAGAACAAGTGACATCCTGACCTGAGAAGTGAATTTATTTTTTATCTTAATTATTTCAATGTGGCATGCAGTTGGCTGTTTTTTTTTTTTTTTTTTTTTTAAACCTTCTGTAAATATGAACTGTGAACTGGTAGGAGATTTTTGCATTTTGTAAGCACTGTCGTTTTGCAAAATAAGTGGTTGTACCTTTAATTCGGAATGTTTCTTTAAATACACATTAAACAACTATTTTCAGTTGGACATTCTTCAGCAGTGTTTTGTGAAGGCCTTCTTTTTAGGGAAGGGACAATGTACTGACATTTATGCCAAACACCCCCCCCCTCTTTTTTACAGTTTAATAAAAAATAATCCTTGATTACTGATCCAAGAATTCATCTTAACCAGAACTCAAATAATTACACTAATACATCATTAATTAGAACGGTATGCACTTCAGTGTGCACTGTCCACAATTTAACCACAAGAGGGAACTCTGTCCTCAGGGAAAACTGGAACTTGCGCATCCGGAATAATATCAATATTTTTGTCAAGGTAGAACCGTGTTCATTTAATCAACTTTTAACATCGTTGCCATGACGACGGCGCGACAAGAAAAGGGCGGGGCGAGTTGAAAAGTGAATATTACACGTGAAACGATTTATCCACCCTCCATTCGGTGATAAGTCGATTTTACGAACTAATTAATAGCCATTATTGGCTTTCCTGTAACAACTACACCAGCCTGTGTGAGTATGTGTCTATCTGCGCACAGATACCAAGTAGTAATGTGATTTATGTTTAATTGGGCCAACTAGCTTAAATTGGTGAACCTAAAGCTAGCTAAAGGTGGTTATAGCCTTATATGGCTTTACAATACAATGACAGTGTAAGGTAAGGACGACTGTGGTGGAGATAAGGCACAGTTTAGTCCAGTACTGCTCTTACACTTTTAGTGTTGTGGTTCAGTAACATTGCGCAAGTGGCATCATTTTTATCAGTGAGACCTTGCATAGACAGGGATCAGCTGGTCCAGCAGAGCATCGAGCCAGCAGCTTCAACCAAGGGTTGCTAGAAAAACAAAAACACCTGAAATGGTGAACAGAAAAATGTCTAGAAATGAATATTGTATCTCTGTTTACTCAAATAAATGGTGTTATGTTGCGCTCAGCCGAGTAAAGTTCCAATGGCAGCGCTTGAGTGTCTGAGAGGAGGAGGAGGAGAATTAGTTCCGGATCCCCTGGCCATAAATGGAGATGAAGAGGAGGAAGACTCACCTGTGGTATGCTCAGCGTCCCCCTCATCAGCGCGGCAGTCACTCGTTGCAGCACTAAAACGCTCACTCTTGCCTCTATGTATATGCTTCCAGGTCTTACTCAGTGCTTTGGCCCAGCATGGACAGGTGGGCCTCTGCTTCTATGACAGCCAGGGCTCCGCTTTGCACTACATGGTCGACACGCCCGACAACCACGAGCTTCACCTGCTGGCCAGAGGTAGATTCGTGATGGACGGTCATGTCTGGATATTGATGATCTGAGACTGACACGAGTGCTCTTCAAAGATGATCTATCTGCCTCATCTAAT
Source organism: Colistium nudipinnis (assembly GCA_016785305.1). NCBI lineage: Eukaryota > Metazoa > Chordata > Actinopteri > Pleuronectiformes > Rhombosoleidae > Colistium > Colistium nudipinnis. The sequence continues at coordinate 291,715 of JAFBJU010016734.1, read as the reverse complement.
TTCCCTTTTCGCAGTTATCCGGGAGGTCACTCCTCATGTAATCATTACCAGTGCAAAGCAGGAGCGCTGCATGACACATTTTCTGCAAGAACTGGGTAAGCTCTGAGACATATTAACTACAGAGAAGGGGGGAGGGGGGCACAGATAAAGGTCACAGAGAGTTTTGTTTTAATATGATATGAATCAATGTGTTTCTGGGTCAAGGCAATGCAATAAGATTCGGGATATTTGAAAGCGAGTTGTGACGAGATAAAAAAGTGATGTGACAACTATCTACCATTTTCAGTAGACGATAGTTCCATAACACTATTGTACCGTGTGAAACCACAACGTTTACTGTGGCTATTTTCTATTTTCAAATGTCCCAGGTTCAAACCCAGAGTACAAACCTGAGGTGGTCACTTATCCGTATGTTGACTTCGGTAAGTAGAAGCTCTCCCACAGTATACTAGTATTCTTGTCACATTTTGAGCAGTTATTTGTATTAAATATGAAGGCTGTTCTGAAATAATTGGCTTAATTATCAACATTGCAGGTCTGGAGGTCAGTAAGCAGAGGCTGCTCTCTGCCCATCTACCTTTCCTACCTCCTTCCATTTCTGAGAGGGAAAAAATGTCCTATCTCTCCTCCTGCATTTCCTTTGACTCTCCCCTGATGGTGAGCCAGCACATTATACTATTCATCAGTCCATCGTACTGCATGTGACAACCTCTCAATCTTTTCCCGTGCTTTTCTGTTCATGTTTGCTTGTGCGTGTATGTTTGTGCTTAACGTGTGTCTGTGTGTGTATCCTTGAAGTAGCTGAGGACAGTGGGCGCTTTGCTAAAATGTCTGGACAGGAGGAGAGTAGGAGTGGAACTGGAAGACAGCAGTGTTAGAGTTCCTATCCTACAGTTCAACGCCTACACACTGTAAGAAACGTAACTATGCACACACACACTCTCACACACACACACACACACACACACACACACACTGGACTGTGATTACACATTTTCCATAATGAGATCACTGAAAAAGTTTTTCAATGAAGAATGACTTATCACTGCTCTGTATCGAAGTGAATAATTACATATTGCATTATGTTTTCAAATGTAAACTGTATTTGCATTTTGCCTGTTATTTACTGAATGAAAACTGTTGCTAAGAAGTTAAAACATTAACACCTGCATTCTACTATGTCATTATGATGTAGGAAAGGTGTGGTGTGTATTGACCGAGACACGTACAGGTGAGGATGCGCAGATTGGACATTTCTTTTTCCCAAAAAATACTTAAAAAAAAAAAAAAAATTCTGACATAAATGTGCAATTTTTTTGTGCGTTTGCATTTGTTTTGTGGCTGCAGTGTGCTGCAGATTTTCAAGGCAGAACGTCATCCATCCGTGTACAAGCTGCATTCGGGCGAAAAAGAAGGACTCAGTCTTTATGGTGTGCAGTTGCAGTTTATTCCGGGCTTTTTCCCCCCTCTTCCGCAGCGATTGTTATGGTGTGACCTCTGACTGTGTGACCCTATGTTTTATACAGGTATACTGAACCGATGCAGGTGTAAATTTGGCTCCAGATTGCTACGGTGAGACCCACTCCAGTCCAGTATAACGGGATTATATGCCATATTCCTACACATCAAAAATCATTTGTGAATGATATCCTTTTTTCTCTTCTTCTGTCAGCCAATGGTTTCTGCGGCCTACGAAGGACTTAGCTGTGTTACACAGGAGACAGGAAGTGATACGTTTCTTCACCTCGCCTCAGAACTCGGACGTCCAGCGCACCCTGCAGTCCTCGCTACGCAACATCAGAAACATACCGGTAACGGCTGTGACTCAGTGACCTCCTTCTCTTCACATCTGTGACCATTTACCGCTTTATCTTGTTGTCGCCTGCTCGTCCTTTGTTATCTGCCAAAAGCCAATGTGCGCGTGTTTGTGTTAGACTCTCCTGCACAGGATGTCCCTCTCTCACACCAAAGTGACCGACTGGCAAGGTCTCTACAAGGTTGGTGCCGCAGTGTTACCCACCACGCTCTTTTTCCCTGTGTCAATTCCTGCTGAATGGGTGCAAAATGTGTTGCGGTGTGTGCGTTTGTCAGACGGTGTATAGCGCAGTGTGTATCAGGGACACCGTGCGACACCTGCCTCAATCCATTCAGCTCTTTCGTGAAATCAGCGAAGGGTTCTCTGATGACCTCCACCACATCTCTGCCCTCATCAGCCGCGTTGTGAGCACTTCCCATTGTGTTATCCCAGTCGTCGTGACACCGAATGAAAACGCTGTAGCGCTTCGAGGCCATGAGTCCACCTCTGATGTTGTGCCTGTAGGTGGATTTTGAAACCAGCATGGCTGAGAACCGCTTCACCATCAAACCCAATGTGGACCCTGCGATAGATGAGAGTGAGTACAGGGAAGTGTGTTCATTTGTGTAACTTTTGAATGTCGGCTGAAGTTACTCTCCCAACCTCTCCCTCTGTTAGAGAAGAGGAGGATGATGGGACTGTCCGACTTCCTGACAGATGTTGCCAGAAGAGAGCTAGAACATCTGGATGCCCGAATCCCCTCCTGTTGTGTCATCTACATCCCTCTGGTCTAATCTTTGTCAACACAGCTACTGGATCTTATATATCTTTCCAACGACGAGGCTTTAGCCATTACCTGATGTGACAGGATTCACATCCGATATGTGGAAAATCAGTGCTCATGTATATCATTGTTGAATTCCCCTTGCAGATTGGATTCCTGCTCTCTGTGCCTCGCCTGCCCAGTATGGTGGAGAGAGAGGACTTTGAGATGGAGTTGCTTGACTTTATGGTTTGTTACTGTATATGCTGTTCCCGTCTTTTTTTTTTTTATTGGTTGGCGTTTTTCAAAATGACACAACTGCTCGTGTTTTGATCCCCTGCGTGATCCGTGTCTGCACCGCGTGTCTGTGGGGCCAGTTTCTGTCAGAGGACCGTCTGCACTACCGCAGCCAGAGAACCAAGGAGCTGGACAGCCTGTTAGGAGACTTGCACTGTGACATTCGAGGTCTTTTTCCTCTCTCGCTCATAGCAAACTTTTTACCTGAGAGCTGTGTGTGTCTGACAGTCTGGCACCAATCACTCTATATGCTTCTCAAATAGTCTCCTAAAGGTATAAGTTTTTTTTTCTTCTCAGACATGGAGACGGCAGTAATGACACAACTGCAGAACACAATCCTGGAGAGGAGCAGCTCCCTATATAAGGTTGGTGTGAATTCGCTGTGCGCTTCCCCTCTCTGTGTTTAAAACACGACTCCTACTCTGATACTGGCAGTCGACGTGTGTAGGTGTAGGTCGATCTTGTGCTGGTCAACGATGGTGGTCTCGTTTGGTTGGGTTGTGTTGTTCGTTTTGATTGTGGAACATACACTGGTGTTTTCAAGTGCTGTGATATTGGCTTCGTGATTGATTTGTGGACATTCTCTGAACACGTCCGAGGAGGAAAAACCCAAAGAACTCCAGTCACGTAACGTGCGACTATATGGTCCATTAGAACCAAATGTTCATATTGTCCCTTAAATCAGAGTACAGGCACAGCTTTGCACGTTTGTCCACAGAGCTTCGGACATTCACCGCGTGTCATGCGCGTGTTGTGCAGGTCCTGGATCTCGCTGCGGAGCTCGATTGTCTGATGGCTATGAGCGCCGCCTCCCAGGAGTACGGCTACACCTCACCCAAGCTCTCCAGCCACAGGGAGATAACGGTCACGCAGGGCAGGTCGCGGCTCACCCGTAAGATGACAACCGATATTGCAACCCAAGATTGAACAGTCTTCTTTTTAACTGCTTTGTAGACATCCGCTGTTGGAGCTGTGCTCTCCGGTGTTTGTGGCCAACTCCTTTCAGAGCTCGGAGTCAGAGAGCAGAGTCAAGGTCATCACCGGACCCAACTCGTCTGGGAAGAGCATCTACCTCAAGCAGGTGGGCGCCTCAGGGAAGACTTGACGGACCACGGGACATGTCATTTGGTCCCCACTCGAAACTCACCTTTCTCCCTGATTCGTCTTTGACAGGTGGGCCTGATTGTGTTCATGGCCCTGATTGGTTCAGACGTGCCGGCGAAGGAGGCCGAGATTGGTCTGGTGGATGGGATCTTCACCCGCATGCAGAGCAGGGAGTCTGTGTCAGTGGGCCTCAGCACCTTCATGATTGATCTCAATCAGGTACGCCCACACCTTTCATAGAACACAACACAATTATCCGTGCCTACTGTATATGTGTCTGTGTGTGTGTGTGAGAGTGAAAGCAATGTGTCCGAATATATTTATAAAGCAACTACTGCCGAAAACCGTAACCGTCACACAAGCACCAATACACATGTGCACAAACGCTCACCGAGGCAACAAAGCTCAGTGTACAGTAACTGCGTGTGTGTGTGTGTGTGTGTGTGTGTGTGTCTCTATTCTCCAGATGGCCCAGGCTCTCAACAGCAGTACCGGCAACTCATTAGTTCTCATCGACGAATTTGGAAAAGGAACTAACACAGTGAGAGGAGCTCGTTACAGCACTTTGCAAATTAAAAACATATGTATACACATAACAAGGACACACAGTGTTGTTAATGTGAGGCCCCTGAAACCAAGCCCTGGCCAATATTATCCAATTTAAAGCTGCACCACGAAAAAGACCTTCAGCTCAGCCAACATGTGCCACTTGACGGCAAGACAATAAAAAAAAACATCTGGGCAGAACTGTTATATATAGAATTGTTGATGTGCTCCACCCGCAGGCATGGGGAGTGGTAATACTTAACTTTCAGTCCCTTTATGTAGCATTTGTAAGTAATATATAAAATCATGAATCAATTTTTTTTTTCAACTAATACTGAAAAAAATATCAAGACATATTTTATATTACTGTGTTTTTATTGTTATCATTCATTATCCGTCCAGTAATGTTGAAAACATTTCCACTAAATATACTATGAAATACTGTAGTGCAAAATGTACATTTTATAAAAGTGCACTCGCATGAAAATAATGACAATGACAACTTGAAAAGAGTTTTTTTTTTTTTCACCCCAACGCTCTTGTGTTCCTCTTCAGGTGGATGGACTGTCCTTGCTGGCGGCGTCGATCTCTCATTGGCTGAGAAAACCTCCGGTGGATGTTCCTCACCTCCTGTTGGCTACCAACTTCCACAGTCTGCTGCAGCTGGGTCTTCTGCCCTCCTCTGCCCTCCTGTCTCTCCTGGTACTTTACCGACACATGAACTGAGCTCACATAATAAACAAAGTTACAGTTAGTTCAATTAATGTGGAGAAGAATAATGTCGACCTGGTCGTAAACCAACGATGCTCCATTTCATGCTTTACACCAGTAGATTATTTACATATTTTAAGTATATGAATAGTGTGTCTGTATGTATGTGTGTGTGGGTGTGTGTGTGTGTGTGTGTGTGTGTGTTTGTTTGTATTAGACTCTGGAGACAGCAGTGGATGGGGAGGAGCTGGTGTTCCTGTACCAACTTAAAGAAGGAATCTGTCACTCCAGCTACGCTGCCAACATCGCAACTCTGGCAGGCCTGCCAGTCAGTCTTGTGCGGAGAGGACTGGAGGTAAACACGCAGACACACATGCGCACACAGTGGTGCACAGGAGCATGCTCACGTGTGTGTGTGTGTGTGTGTGTGTGCGTCTTTGGTCAGGTGTCTGACCTATACAGGACAGGAAGGCCCATCAAACGTGTTGACAAGGCATCATCAGATGAGCAGACGAGCAGGTTCGTGGAACTTTGACTGCGCCGTAAAAACAATCAAGACCCAAACTACAGTGCCGTGTGTGTTTCTGTGTGTGTTCTCCTAACAGGTGCGGGTCTGTGGTGGAGACATTTCTGAACCTTGACCTGGACGACAAAGACTTGGATCTACAGGGCTTCATGAAAGAGGAGCTCCTGCCCTCTGCTGCCGAGCTGCTGAACCGCAGCTGAACTGTTCTGACGCGTCTGCAAACCTGTGCCTGCAGCTTTGTGGCGTTGGCCTCCTCAGCGTTATCGGTCAGTATGGGGCGCGAGGGGACTTTCTCTAGCGATGTTCTACCAGAGCGGGATACATACATACATACATACAACAGTGCTGTTGCTGAAACACTGAATAAATCCATTAGTGTAACATCGTTATGGTGATGTTTAAAATACCTAGTTCAATGTGGTTGTTTTGTTCCTTTCAAACCAACAAGTGTAACACAAAACAGATTTACTTTCCATACACGAATGCGTCAGTAGAGTTTACGTTCTAGCTAGTCTATTGGACAAGAATAAAAAAAAAAAAAACACAAGCTGGTGTTTTTCAAGTCCATCCAGCGCCACGTCACACTGTCTTTGTTGATCTCCAATAAATAAATGCTGGTTCTGCCTCCTTATCCCACTGAGGCGACCGGGACGTTCCAGGTAATCAGGAAAGCCACAGTAAGGTATAGAAGCGGATAGGTAGGAAGCGCGCCGCGTGCTGAATTACAGAATGGCGTGTCACAGCAGTGTTTGGTCATGACAAAGATGGTTTGGTTAGGGAGGAGCTCCACCAAGGTCTCCACGCTGCACTCTTCTGGCTTCGCGCAACCCAAGGTCTTGACATCCAGAACGTCAGCTGGGGAGACAAGATGGCGTTCAACATTACAATGAATACGTAATGAATTAGAAAGAAATACACTCGTAAAATATACGGCCTTAGCCAACACACCTGCCTTCCCTCGGCCTGTGTAGCACCACTCATCGGGGGTGCAGTTGATTTTGGTGGTGTAGCAGGTGTCCCAGAAGCCCAGGTCACAACGGAAACACTCCAGAGAGTCTCTCTCTCCCACAATTCCCACCGAGTCCATAGGCAGCTGTAGCTGTGCCTCCCCCTCACCTGCACCCAACGACATCCCAAGAAACCGTTTGCTACGGGAGACTATGATACCATTATTGACAACATCTGAGGTTAAGATTCTAAATAAGGTCCAGCGTATTGGAAGCTGGCACGCACAAAGGGGACCCATACACATCTGATGTATTTCTTTGCGTGCAGTCATTCATTGCCGCGAGTGTACACTGGTCAACCAAATGAATGAGCAAATACTTTGGAACGTTCCGATTTTTGGAGGCCTTTTTGTGTGATCACTTGATGGACAGTTATTATTCAGGGGATGCTGAATGTGCGAAGTGCTGTCGGAGGGCGGCGAGCCAAACCGACGAGCCTCCGTTCTGCCAAGCAGCGGAGCGCCTCAGAAATATTTAGTGGATTCTGAAGCAGCCTGGAGTTTGTTTCTTTGACTGGGTGACTTGTGTTATTTAGAGAGTGGTCCATGCCTTGGGGCCAGCGGCATGTTTTCTATTTACCACACAGATACTTGAATTAATAGAAAACGTTGGCGGCGGAACCCCGGCAAAGGAGGAGGAGGAGGAGGAGGAGAGTTATTCCAACGGCCCTGTACTGCGAAGTCCCTCAGCGGTTTCACACATCGGATCTCGAAAATAAGGCTGCTTCCTAAAATGAAGGATTTGTCGACATTGAGAGGAAATTTGTAAAAAAAAAAAAAAGAAAAATAAATAAACTCTCGGTTTCGTTCAACCCGAGTAGTGAAAGTTGGCATTCTTTCGTAGTCGTGTATGATATTAAAAGAAGAATACAGGATACCGGCCTCCTTGAGGATCGTTGAGGATCATTGTCGAAACGCGTCCACTTGCCAAGTGGCTGGCTTCAGTGCTCCTGTAGTCTACTACGGGAATAAGGACTTATCTCTTCATCGGGGCCATAAGATGTTTTTCAGCGAGACTCACAGTCCTGATCTCCTCTTATCCTGTTAGCAAGTACAAGCTCAGGTGGACGACCAGACAAAGAGAGAAGTGGAGTGCGGATCATTGTGTGGCAGTTTCTAGTAACAAGGGGCCCCTTATGCAACGCAAGACAGCGTTGCACTCAATCCTGCTGTAAAGAAGGTTATAATGAGCTTTGTTTGCGCTGACAACGGAGGACGCACCGTTTATGTGTCGCCCTGGCGCAACGTGTGCCTCAACGTCTCATTTATAGAAATGACAGAAATCTAGAATGAGCGATGGCCTCCAGAATAACTGTAAAACGTCTCTCTTTCCAAACACGTTCACCCCCACCACCACCACCGCCACCGTCATCATCAGCAGCAGCGGCAAATGTTTTGCAAATCACAGGTGGTGCTTACGGTTTCTCTGGTGTTAATATTGACTGCGTATTCTGGTTTTAAGTGGAATTCATGGGGGGAAATCTGTGGGTTTTGGGTCCTGTAACACCGTGGGACCTGACAATGTCTTATCGTCTGATGTTTTATAAACCAAATGAAGACTGGGTTAGCAAAGGAAGCATCGGCAATGGGTTCAATAATAGAAAAAAAAGAAATCAAATGATATCTTCTATTGCACTGCACGCGACTTATGGAATGCCAGGAACCCCCGGGATAGGGTCAATAAGAAAAGACACCGTTTGTGTCACCTCTGAATCCAATCGCGGCGAATCTACCTCTGTATCTCCCAGAGGTAATGTTCTAAAAAGGACTAGACTACCGGTTCTATTGTACGCCTGCCGTCACCCCGGCGCAGTGTCCTCTTACCTTGAGTCGGCGTCAACATGCTCAGGGCAAGAAGACAGAATAGCAGTTGTCTCATCTTGATCAAGGTCCGTCCTACGTTGAGTACACCGCGAAAGACTCCGGATAAGACCGGAGGCAGGATTGAAATTGGATTAGCGGGGACTTCCCTGGCTTTTTGCCCTGCTCACTTGCAGCCTCTCAATGAGCCTTCCGTGCGGAATAGATGGGGAATCGTTGCAAGCGGCGGGGTGCGGGTTTATAGATCGTCTGATTGAACAGAAGTTAGCGTGGGAACGTTTCTTCTTCTTCAAAAATAGAAAATAAAAATAATAAATGCTTCTGGTACTTGTGAACAAAGTTCAAAGTCAGTGGTGGAAAACGGTTCTCCGTCCCTCCGGACACGGAGAATCTAACTCCATCCCCCCCCCCCCCCTTTTTTTTTTTGTAACAGTTCAAGAAGAGAGAGAAAGAAAAACACAGTTGCAAACCGGTGTCTTCAGGCCGGTCATCTCTTGCGTACCAAGGAAATGTTGATCCCAGCGCTTCTCGTTCTTAAGGAATGAAGAAATTGCATCTGAGTCAGCGCGGGGCTTAAGCAGCTTACGGCCTACTGTCCTTCTGCTTAGATATGTATATCAATCCACACACACGTGGGGCCACGCACACACACACACACACAAACACCTTCAGCACTCTCTCACAGGGATCTGATTCAGTGGCAGTATATCCTCAATGCAGTGTGCAGAATGTGTGTTGCAGAATGATGTAACGCTGACGTAAACATTCGAAACACCAAGAGCTCTGCGTGGCCGTGATGTGTGCAGGTGCGTGGAGATACCGAAATGGCCTCGCTTCGCTTTCGAGTCGGACTCTTTTGTGTCCTTTTCACCTCTGGCCTCATTGAGTGGATCACTGAAGGCGGTGTCACGGCCCCTGTGCTCTCTGGAACGATACCTTTCACACACACACACACACACACACACACACAAAAATGGACATTATAGCCTTCGAGAAGGTAGAATTTATTGCGGGACAATAGTGTTGGGCCACATTACTTTTGGCTGCCAGACGTACCTCATAAACCGGAGTCTGAGGCCCAAAAAAAAATGACAGCCGCCGAGAAAATAATCAGCAGATATGAACGTTATCATTGGTTGCGGCATCCTTTTTTTGGGGGGGGGGGGGGGGGGGGGGGGGGGGGGGGATGTAAACAGTATTCATGATCTCTCGCTGATCACTCGTGCGCGTGTGTTTGTGTTGGGTCGGGTGCGTGTGAGCAGTAAGTGCGAAGGACTCCCGGCCTGTAGCTAATGGCAAGTCTCGGTCAGGCTTCAGACACATGCCCGCAACTCACCCCTGCTAGTGAAATATATATGTTAGAGCAGCATACTGTACCTTCGCGGAGTGTGCGTGAGTGAGAGAGAGAGAGAGAGAGAGAGAGAGAGAGAAAGAGAGAGAGAGGGGGGGTGTTGTTTTTAGTGTGTTAAATGTGTGGCTGCAAATGACTGCACCGCTCAGTCTCAGTCGTCATCTGGATGGCGGGATCCCAGCGTGAGCCCAAACAACAAGGAAACACTCTGCAGTCCTCAAGCACCTATAAAAAAAAACCTTCAGACTGATCCCCCGTGCAATTAGAGGCTGCAGGAAAATAATGCTGGCGATAATTAACATCCCCCCCACACCCCCCCAAAAAAAAGAAAATCCTACCCCCTTCCCGTAACCTCTCCGACTGTTCAGACACGCTCACTTTGGCTTAATTGTGCCTGACGCGCACTTTAGTCTGCATTGTTTTGCCCTATTTTTCTCGTTTTTTTCCGCAGAAAGAACAACAAGGAAACACTCTGCAGTCCTCAAGCACCTATAAAAAAAAACCTTCAGACTGATCCCCCGTGCAATTAGAGGCTGCAGGAAAATAATGCTGGCGATAATTAACATCCCCCCCCCCCCCAAAAAAAAGAAAATCCTACCCCCTTCCCGTAACCTCTCCGACTGTTCACACACGCTCACTTTGGCTTAATTGTGCCTGACACGCACTTTAGTCTGCATTGTTTTGCCCTATTTTTCCGCAGAAAGCCAACGACTGAGACGGAGGATGGAGGATTGAGATAAAGCGTAGGAATGTGACGATGAGAAAGCGAGGAGATGAAAGGTCGGGGATGGTGGGAGAGAGGGCTGCTGTTCTCAGCTCAGATGCGTCACGAAACACATTTTGCGCTCATGTTTTTATTTTTTTTCCTCCACCGCTCTTTTGTCTCTCTGGGATTTCACCTCGCCACACTCAGTGACGGTGTGAACCACGAACTGAAAAGTGTGCCATTGCGGTGCAAACTGGAGCTGGAGTCCGAAGCATCAGCTGGTATTTATAGTGGGGCTGTAGGTGTGGAGGGAGAGGCGCGTGGCCTTGTGTGCTTATCCTGTTTACACCGAGAAACCGTTTCCTTGGCTAAAGAGCAGATTACAATATGTTTGAGATTAGATAAAGACTCATTTGAGACCTAATCTGGCTCATCCTCTTAACTGCACCTTTCCAGCCACGAAATGTAGATTCGCAGGGACTTGTGTGTGTGTGTGTGTGTGTGCGCGTTGGTGTGTTGGAGAGAGAGAGAGGGCACGCCGTGAATGAGCATGGCACCCAAATAACTTCTCCGCCCTCCTCCTCACGTCCAAATATGGTCCGAAAACAAAAAAAGCGGTGGCTTTCAGGGTTTTTTGGGGCATGGGTGAGTTCAAAGACAACGAGATGCCGAGTTGACATCAAACAGCAGAGCTCCAATCCTTCAAATGTGCGTGTGAGTCAGTGACCAATGTAGGGCAAAACAAACAGGGAAAAAAAAACATCCCTGGCAGACTGTGACTCAGAGCCTTGGTGCCACTCGGAGGCACCGAGTCATACAAAACAAACACTTCATAATATGTTTCTTTTTTCGGAGGAATGCATAGTCTTGTCTTTGGCGGGTGTCTGCACGTGAAAGCCCCGTGGGAATGTAGCTCATCGTGCATTTTTCCCCCCTTTTTTTTTTTTTTCATCAGACAGTGGTGCCGGCTCAGTGTGCATGCGGCAGGGGTGAGTGTCTCCGGAGGTTGAAGTGGCTCTCACTGGAGTTGCTGGAGTTTGAGGAGACGGAGAGGCGGGGGGAGCGAGGGTGAGGAGACGGCTCCCGGTGGTGCAAGACCCGGGCCAGGAGTGTGGAATTTCCCTCCCTCTCCTCCTCCCTCTCTTTATCTCCACCTGCTGCTTCTGGGGAGATCCGTCTGCTGCCCACGGGCCTGTTGCTGCGAGGCAGAGGAGGGGGAGGAGGAGGAGGAGGAGGAGGAGGAGGCGCCCAGTTCTGGTTGGAGAGGGGCAGTGTGTGGGCCGGGGTGGCCCAGGGCCCCTGCTCCTGGCTGCTGAAGCTGGGCTCCTCCCAGCCGCACGCCCCCCTCAGGTCCTCCAGGTCGTCGGACGTCCCGTGCGCGAGGAGCTCCCGGTCCCGGTTCTCGTAGAGCAGCGTGGCGGCGCAGATGAAGATGAACAGGCCCACTCCCATGACCACCGGCCCGGTCAGCTTCATCCGCTCCGCGTGGGTGCTGCCGCGGCCGCCCGCGGGCTTCGGCGCCGCGGACACGTAGCCCGCCACCGCCACGCTCAGGCCCACCAGGACCACCAGCACGCCCAGCAGGAGCCACGCGCCGGGCGCGGAGCGCAGGGGCAGGGTGGTCTGGAAGGCCCCGCCCTTCCTCAGGTATCTGCCGCACGCCGGGAGGCAGACAGGTGAGGAGCGGGAGGAGGCGGGGCTACAGGCTGGACCGGCTGCTGTCATCCCCTGGCTTCACGCGGAGACTGAGAGGAGAGGAGGAGACGGTGCAGGGGGAGTTTAGGAGAACATCGTTCACTCTGTCTCGCAAACAACAGGAAATAGCTGCTTTAATAAGACATGTGGTTGAGTTAATGAGGGACCGAACCCCCCCCCCCCCCCCCCCCCCCCCCCCCCCCCCATGAGGGACCGAACCCCCCCCCCCCTACCCCCTCCGCAGCTCTGCCCCCAGTGCCTCTGCAGAGCAACATCCCCCACAATCCTCCACTGCTGGACCCGGACTGAAACTGTCACTCACTCACCATCAATGGAATAAAACATGATTGACCTGGTGCTTTCACTTGGCGGACTCACTGCAGTCACTGAAATGGAGTCACACTCCCACACACTCACAGCACAAAGTGAACTCGCATATATATATATATGTATATATATATATATATATTTGTTGTTGTTAATCTCTCCCCAAGCAAGGGAACACAACGGTGGATTCAACAGTCAGGCTTTATGTAAGTGTGCTTTTACGCATTCATCTTTAATGCTGTGTTATTTTTATTCTTTGCCAGAAATCACTGCAGCTCCCTGTCTCATTCCGTGGACGGACAGTCAGTAAGAGATCAGATTGGGTACTTGCCTGGTTTTGGACGCAAATCCGGAGTAAAAACTGGATCCTCGGCATTATCGGAATAAATCAGCCCGAGTTGTGTTATTCCTCCCACTCCGCCGTGTGTGTGTGTGTGTGTGTGCAAGTCTCCTCCACCACTTTGATTCGCGGGGTAAATCCACACTTTCTCCTAATCCCTGCCCTGAGTGGAGACGGTTTTCATCCCTGATCTGACTGTGTGAGGAGGTGAGGACACCACCAGCCGCTGAAATCAAGATTGTGTAGTAGATACCAGTCGGACTAAAAAGTGGTGCAAAGCTGCTCTGCCTCTCTCTTTCCTCACTGCGTGTGCGCCTATGCAGCCAGTGTTATGGTGGGCGCGCGTGCCTGCCTGCCTGCGTGCGCGCGCGTGTCCGTGCGTGTCGTGGAGGAGGGGTCGTGGGAATATGTTACTGGTCCAGCCCAGTCCCACGGTGAGATCAGCTATTCTTGCATCAACTGTTTTTTGAGAACGCGTAAACTTGGAGTACACGTAAACTTTTTTAAATAATATGTAACAACAATTCAAATACGAGGGCCAAAGTTGTAGGAGAGAGTTGAGAGCTGAAAAAACAGGACATCCAATTTCTTTTTGCTTTTTTTTTTGCCACAGCAGGATGGGTGGTGAGTCTCAGCCTGTTCCTTATCAGCCAGGTATAGTCGATGGTGGTCTAACAGTTGCAATGTGTTGCATGAATGCCAGATGGAGCCGGACTGCAGGGTCTCTGGGAACTTCCGGTCATAAGATATTTGAGGAGAGTTTTAAAATATTGAAACGAAAGTGGAAAAGAAAATACATATTTCATATTAGGTCTACAGTGAAATGACGCGTCATTTCTGGTTTGGAGATTTAATTTTAATAATGCACAGGTATTAATGGATGACAACGGCCGCACAGTCATAGAAAAATACAAATGAAAAAAAAGAAAATACAGCGAGCATGGTTTACAATCTGATCATTTTATATGTGTACCAGTGTACACATACTCCAGTACAAGTAAAAAAGTTAGCGGAAAACAGACAATGATATCATAAAAGCTTTTTGAGGTGAGATGGCAACCTATCAATCTTCATGACAGGAGAATGTGGTAAAAAGCTGGTAAGATGGCCTTTAGCTGGGATTCCTTGTTGAAATGACCATTCAGAAAAATATAGATAGTTGTGAGTTTCAATTCTGAACTCCGGTGAACAAAATCCATTTTTGTATCAATAACTTCTTGGTAATTTCATATAAAAAAAAAAAATCTTTGTCTATCATAAGGTTGACGGCGACAGAAGAAGCTGTTGAGTGGATCTTAAGTTTTCTTTAGTCCCAACTGCTTGTACCTCAAAAATGTATTAAGCAGGGCCTTTGAGTTCATGTGTTTTCCGCCAGTTTAATTCCAAAATGTACAGGAAAAATAGCAGTCGTAGATAACGTGTGTTGCAATGACTACGGTCAGTTGAGGACAGCAGGCAGTGTGCATCTCATTTATTTTCACCCATTCACACATGCCATCGAACAACCACATCTACCTCCACAGCAGCCAGAGCAGCGCGTACCATTACCCCTTAAATTAGAATACTTAAATAAAAGCCGCTTGCATATAAACAGTTGCCTTTTGTACACATTCCAACCGGCCAAAGTATACGCTCATTTACAGAGACACTGACGATGTTTTTCTTTTTTTCCCCCCAAAAACGTATATGTATGAACCGAGGCTCATGTTTTCAGTTCACTGTCCCAATGGCCCTCCCTGGAGACAGATGCCGAGGCTTTGCATAGCCGAGCAGGAGTAAACGCTTATCAGAAGCAAGGACAGTCTCATTGTACAGCTCCGTACTATTTACAATGTGAATGAAAAGGTTTGTTTCAACCCAAACAAGATGGTCTGCATCAACAAAACAACTGGTAGACGTTTTCGTTTTTTTTTTTTTTTTTTAGAACATTCACATTCGTGTGCCATTCCCGGAAAAAGAAAAAGATAGAGACAAACACAGCTGGTACATTGTTTCTTTCCACCTTGGAGACTGCGAGTTTCCTCGTTTTAACATTTAGCCCTTAGCCCTGCTCTTCACAAACAATCCCCCGACCAGAAACGCAACACACGCAGGCTGGTGGGAAATGACATCCTCATTTCTCGAACACAACCAAACACACACACACACCAAATACACACACACACATAATGTTAACCATCCCCCAGTCAACCTTTGCTCCAGCCAACTCCAAATTAACCAAACTCTCTTGCCTGTGGGCCCGTGGAGTGGCCCAACATCTCCACCTCGTGGAGAAAAGCGGAAACTACATAGTGCTTCTGCCCCACTGGGTTTCACATTTAAAAGCCTCACCTCCTCCCGATTGTATTTTGCAGCTTTAAAAAAAAAAAGGACGCTTGATCCATCTGCTCTGAGCTCAAACATCATTTCATAACAGTTCAAATAAAAAAACGGAAATGCAACAGAAACGAAACACTTAATCCAACTCATTAACTGTACAATATTACGAAGCCTTAAAAGGTGCTGTAGCATTTTTTTTGATGATGCGGTAAGTAAACAAACACTATAATAAGTGGAATCCTCATGGTATCTTCCCCTCGTGGTAGTGCTGTCCATCACAGAGAGAGGACAGAAGGGTCGGGGGGGAGGGGGGCTCTAATGTCTTTAGCCGAGTGTTGATGAAACCTGTAAGGAGGGGAGCGGATCCTCGCGGGGCCAGGTCTTACTCTTCGTCAGCGTTCTTCAACATGAGGATGGAGTTGTAGATCTTCAGGGCGGGTCCTAACTTGATGGACAGGATCTTGACGATGTCTGCTTGGGTGAGTAGCAGGAAGGCTTCGCCATCTATTAGCTACAAAAAAAAAGAAAGGCAAACCCATTCAGCTTGATATCACTTTTTTTTTTTTTTTTTAAGACCAATACAGCCTGCCACTCTTAATAGAATTAGGCTGCCGATTGCTCAAACCTGCAATAATAATAATATTTTTGATACGTTTTGAGCAGCAGTAGAGAACGTAACAATGCCGCACAAACACAACAGTATGCATCCAGTAGCTTCGAGGCAACATTGCGGGTTATTTAGAGTCGCGTTCCTATCTAATATCCACTCTTCTCTCATCTATTTTTGTTACCTCCCAACTCCTGAGATAATTATCTGAATCATTAGTAGCTTAATGCTGCACAGTGTTCACCTGCTGGCCGTTAACGCTTTCTGCCCCCCTTTTCATAGAACGTATGTGGGCCCTATGCATGTTGAGGAGGACTTTTTTTTTTTTTATTGCGGTGTACTTTCGTTTTACTGAACTGTTATAGATGAAATGTACGACGGAAAAATACAATTTCAGCACACATTGGGTTTAACTGTGTCAATATATAACTTAAACGGAACCAGTCGGCATAATAATTGTTTCGTAGCATTGCAAATGTAGAGGATATTACTCCAAGTCAACGGGTACGTACACGTACGTACACGTACGTACACGTACGTACACGTACGTACACGTACACGTACGTACACGTACGTACACGTACACGTACACGTACGTACACGTACACGTACGTACACGTACACGTACGTACACGTACGTACACGTACGTACAATAGACCCGGTGCTCACCTCAGTTTTGAATGTAGCAGCATGTTCTTTACATCCAGGGAGTCCTTTGACAAAACTGGCCACCTAAAAAAACAGGAAGAGGTCACATGCAGCAAACAGCTACCAACACACAATGTTTCAATGGCTAGATGATTCTGTTCTGATCACAGGGACATCATGAATCCCAGCTGTAAACCCGTCAGGCAGAGGGACAACCACGTAACTCTAATTGGTAATAACTTGTGCAGTTTCTCTCCGCAATCAAATGCCTTTGTGTTTGAAGAGTGAAGACAATGTCTGCTTCTCATGTGCTGACGCAGTGTGTGCGTCTGTCTGACCTCCTCAGCGCTCCAAGCGGCCACTCTCTTGGCAGTCAGCCCCAGGACCTCGGGCAGCAGCTGGCAGTGTTTGTCCCAGCAGAGATCCACCCGGTGGGGTGGAGAGGCCGAGATGCCGGGGGAGAACACAGACTCGTGGAGGGCCTGCTGGAGAGAGATGGCATCTGGAGAGGCTGGGGAGAGGGGAATGGGACGAGGTGAGGCACCGGTCAATTGGGGCGGAGATTTACCCTTTTTTCTTTCCATCTTTAAGCCGTTTGACACCCATTCACGCGCACCTTTACCGTCACCGATCTCCTCTTTCACATAGTGCATTTTCAGGTATTTGGGAACTGGAGCCGTCCTGAACAAGACATCAGCAGACATTTTATGACTTTCATGACTCAGTTGATAGGCACGTCAATATCAACTGAACTTCAGCATCACAGCCTGGTGTGACGGTGTCACCACTGGTACCGTTTCGGTCTCGTTCCATTGTGGCTCTGCTCACTGGCTCCACCCGGTGGCTCGGGCTGGTTGTGGCGTCCTAAGCGCTCAGCTTCCACCGTCACCGGTTTCCTAGCAACACAGATAACCCACTCTCAGAGACCAAACCACTGGATAGAGTTGCATGCAAAACAGCGATCAACGTCCTCCAAGGAGCGCGAGTGGCTCTCGCGGCGTGCTCGTGCATCTGGAAGTGTTTCACGGCAAACCTGTTTTGGGCCTCCTCCGCTGCTTCGGGCTGCTCAGGCACGGAGACCTGTGACGGCGCGTGGATGTGAGGATCGGGGCGTCGCCCGCGAGGATGAGGTCCACTCAGGGCGACGGGTCGCTCTCCGCTCAGGCGGTCTGGCAGCAAGCCCTCCTTGTTCAGATTTGTCTCAGAATAGGGACAGCTCACCTGGCTGCGCACACAACGACAAACAAACAAAACCTTACCCGGGGGCCGTACCCAACAATGTATTCATCCCTGTGAATGAGACCATTCCACGGCATACGAGAATTAAGCAGGAAAAGCAGCGCAAAAGGAGATTCAAGATTCCAAACTCCCACACATGCACACAAAAACATTCGTGCTAGCAGCAGCCCACACAAGTACAAATGACATTTAGAAACACTGTAAATATATTTTTCTACTCCTGTACATCCACAAACGAAAATATGAATCAACGAAATTAGAATGATCTGAAAATAACTACGCAGATCAGTTTAAGAAAAATATATTCAGCAAACTAGTCTTGAGATATTTCAAAAGTGAAGCAGTTAATACAATACATGACTTATACTAATTCATTAATAAATCTATAACAATTAAAAATAAGGTTTGGTGCAAAATAATGATACAACCTGAAATAACGGAACTGTAAAAAGAATAAAACGGAGTATGTTCTACTAACGTGTAGTGAGTCCCATAGCGAGGTCCCCTGATGTGGCCAACCCCATTGCATCCTGGGGTAGGACAACCTTGTCCAGGGGCAGTCAATATATCAGTGGGCCCTGAAATATACACACACAGACACACACAGACACACAAGGGATTGTTGCAGAAACACCACAAAATCCAGAAGTCAAATGAAGGCAGAGTCTAACTCTGCAGACTCTTCAGTTGAAATTAGACATTCGGATCCAAAACCAGCTGACCTCAACGAATACAATGGAGGCCAGGAAAAACACGAAGAGCTTCAATGTCTCACCGTTAGGGTACTGCAGAGGGTGTCCGGTTTTCTGACACCACCCAACAGGGTGCAGATCAGGCCAGTCGGTCTCCACCCAGAAGTCATACTCTGAATTCCAGCCGTCAAAGTGGACCTAGATGAGAGAACAGCAAGTTAGACACAAGCTGGAGCACAGAGTCGAGTAAAAGAAGATCTTGAAGACGAGAGAGGTCCCACCTTCAGTCGGTGGTCCTCTGTGTCCGCTATAGTTGTGACACGGACGAGCATGGGATTCCTCTTATCAACAGCTTCCACTTTCATACCAATCTGAAAGCCGTGTGGAGGTCGCTGCACACAGAAAGCGTAAAGACATTCACCGCTTTATACAGGCTGCTGCAGTACATACAGTACAATACATCTTTTTGTGTGTGTGTGTGTGTGTGTGTGTGCGCATTGTACCGGTTTAAAAGCCCGAGCAGGAGCAGCCTGTGTTCCCGTCTCCTCCAGGTATTTCTCCCATGAGAAACTCTTTGGTTGCTTATATTCTAAAAACACAACAATGGGACCCATTAGATGCATCGTTCACTAGAAATAGTCCACACATTGGACAATGAGACAATATGACAGTATTATAGATCATCAAGCGCCGGCAATCTTATATATGCTATATAAGAAATGATAGCGGCATGCGTTTAAACATTTATGGAATGTAAAATGACCTCGAATAATATATTAGTGGAATCAGACTCTTCATTCGCTTATATTAGATCGTACATGAGTGTGACCCTATAGGATATCAAATTAATTTATACTGACCCACATGTGTCTTGGTCTGTGTCTTACCAGCTGGAGTGGTCAGAGTTAGCTCAGTCTCTTCACAATAACCCACAGGGTGGATGTATGGGCTGCTGGCATCGCACCTTAACACAAAACCACTCAAAAGTGAACGTACGTATAAAACGTGCACCTGGAATCCGTCTCATTTTTTTCAATCTCCCAGCTTTTTCAGTACAACGCTCCGTACCCACACACAATATCGGCATCATTCATCTTTTGCTAGATATTGAGCTACAGCAGAGGTCTGAGTGGGCGGATATATTTCAATCATGCCGTTTTTGTGTTTTTCCGTCTTTGGTTTGACTCTCACCAGTAATCATAGGTATCATCCCAGTTGTCGAAATGAATGAGAAGGCGGTTGTCGACCACCGCAGCAATGGTTGCTACGCAGATCAACGAGGGGTTTTTCCTGTCAATCGCCTCCAGCTTCATACCTGCTCTAAATCCAGACGGAGTCACAGACTGAAAGAAAATAAATAAAACACATTTAATATGCACGCAAACAACAGATAACTGTCGGATGGCTTCGGAGAGTGTGGTTGTGTTATTAATGCTCACTGTGTTGAGGCTCTTGAAAAGATGTTTTGGGGCCAGTTGACCTCTGCAATTTTTCACATACATGCTCCAGTTAAACTCTCCGTCCTTACAACCTACAAGATAAAACGAGGGTTCCCATGATGTTTGAAACATGTTTCATATTCATTGTTTTGCTTATTTGTCAGGTCATGGATGTGTGTTGCTTCGTTTGTGTGTACCTTTGGGCAACAATAACTTGTGTCCATTCTTCTCACACCAGCCAGCTGGTTTCATGTCCCACGAGTCGGCGTTGGCCCAGAAGTCATAGCATTCTGGGTAACCATCAAAGTGAAGCCTTACTCTGTATCCTTGGATCTGAGACGCAGGGACACATATTCAGGATGAATCAATCATGCGATATCCTTGTTTAATAACAGGGACAATACCATACAGTCTCCCGCTGAATACAAAGCAGAAAAAACCATGACCCATACCTCTGCAACACTGAGCACACAGAACAGAGACGGGTGAGACGGGTCCAACCCCTCCAGCTTCATCCCCACCTTAAAACTGTTCCTACTTTGAGGAAAGGACTGGTGCTGCAATAAAAAAAAACACACATCCCCGCAAAAATTCAGTTCATCAGACACCGGATGAACAAACACACCTGGCTTCGTCACACAGCACTAAAGGGGCAGGTGTTTATGGAGAATAATACCTCTTTGAATAGTTTAACTGGGGCAGCAATCGCCCTCTCCTCTTCCAGGTAAGCGGGCCAGCTCCATGCCCGCTTCTTACCGGGAGTGGCAGTGGCTGCAGGTGGGCAAAAAAAAATAAAAGAATAACATCAGGCACACTTATTATATCCCTTTTCATCCGGTTTCAGGATGACTTGTTTTATACAAAAAGGAAAATGCACATAATAATTTGTTGAACCTAACCCAATGTATGTTAGCCCTCAATCCCTCGTTTTACTACAGAAAATAACACTTATTTTCAACTATACTAAAATGCTAAAATAGGGGGCAATACCCTTAAATAGCTTGAATATAGGCAACAACCTCAGATATGTTGCGATTTTTAAACAAGCTTTTTTCATCTTCCCTCATTTTACAGTGGCAGCAGTTATATCATACCAAGCTTTGCAATTTTGGCACCCCTCCTGCCTTTGGTAGTCTTGGCCTTTTCCTACAAAAGGTGAAATGAAAGAAACATGTAAATTGAGAGCAATCAACCTATTTTTCCTCAGCCTTCGTTGCGTTTTTTTTAGACTTAAAGATAAAGGATGATTAAAGGAAAGTCCAAAAGATATTTTGGAGGAAAATTGTCAACACCTGTGTGGTCAAGGGCCATGGACAAAGCTGCTTTCCTCCTTACCTCTGGTTCCTCTTGGTTATCTTCCTCTTCTTCACCCGAGTCCATGTAGATCTTTCTCTTTTTGCGCACACGTTTACCGAGCCTCTCACCTTCAGCTGTCTGACTCTCCCGTGCTTCCCCTGGAGATGATCTTTAAAAAACAAAAGATTTGACCGGCGATGAAAGAGAGAGATTTTCAAAATTAGAGGATCAAAGGATGCTCAGTGAATGTAAGCGAAAAGATAACGTATACATTATATCAACTATCCAAAGGAAATGACTTCCTTAGGCAGAATAGCCTAAATCTGTGAAGCTAAGCAAGTTAACTTTACAGTTGTTTTTTTTTCGAGCAAGGAGCTTAAGTGGTGGCCCGCAATTTCAGAGATTGAGAAAGTGGTGGAGAATACAAGGCGTGTTGGTTCACCTGCCACTGGAGGGCTGTGCACACATGGAGCTACAGAATTTCCCTTGAAAGAGGCTGTCTCGGGGAACACGCCCACCACAAGCCCGGCACCTTGGCGGATCCCCATTCGTTCCCATGCCTGCACTGGAGCCAACTTCAACGCTGGGACCATCTTGCACACTGGGGCCCTCCTCTAGAGACAATAGCACGGGACCAGGTGCTAAAAGATAGAAAAGAAGGAAAAAAATTGCTAAACCTGTGGCTGTTCATTGAACAAAATATGGGAGAACACTGCAAGTTTATAAAAATAATTGTGTGAGGGTTAAGCATGTGCTTTCATACCTTTACCTTGAGACGATCCTGGCTGACTCCGATTGGCTGGAGGTTTGGCCATGCCTGTCTGTGATTGGCCCTCTGGAGGAGGGGTGGGAGTGTGAGAGGGAGCTGGGTCCAAGGTCTGGTGTTTGGGCTCTGCCTCCTGCCCTTTGACCTCTTGGTCTGTGACAATCTCAAGAGTCCCAAACTCTGTCATGCGGAACTAACAGACACAGATATGGCGACGCGCTAATCAGAGGTTGCTTTTCTTCTCCTTCAAGCACATTGGCAATTCCCCTCAGCTACATAACCCTTTAGCAGAACCCAGCTCGTGCAACAACAACAAAACTGTTTAATCATCTTAAAGAGACATCTCAACAAACATCTACACAGTTTATGATCTAGGACAACACAAACAAACATGTGTCATACCCTGATGTCGCTGCCTGGCAGCGTGGCGATGCCGTCCTTCCAGTCCAGAGCACCCATCATATCAAACTCCGCTCCCTGAGAGGGCCCATCACTGGGTGGAGTGTCAGTCATTCCCACTACTCAAATAAACCTGCTGAAACATAGCAGTCAGATCAAAGACACTGACAAATAATGACACAAAAACATGACACATATCTGAGTAGATAACATACAGATGGAATAGGAGGGATCACTGGCAGCTCTTGGTCCACTTAGATGATAACATTATATATGATCTGCGTGTTGTGTGGACTGTGTGCCCATCTCGCTTCTACGACGTGCTCCCGACAACAACTGGAGTTTCTACCTGCACTTGTAAACGGCATTGCGCAGCATCACCGCCAGATGGCGACTGTGCGCTGGCTTGCAGGGTACACCATGCACTTCGGTTTCAGACAAAACAGTCAATATTAATATTGTTTTGCTCGTCAACAAACAGGGAAATACGTGCACAAACGGGCCCGTTGGGGTGAACCTCCACCAAGATCATTGACGAACGTGGGGAAAGATGTCCCAACTTTGAGTTTAGCACACAAGTTCATCTTTTCCTTGTTTTAACAGTATCTCTGAAAATCGGCTGTTTGCCTGATCATGCACAGCTGAGGGGCTTGTTCAGCAGTCAATTTCGAGGAGAACACTGTTTTCCGCGGTGACTGGCCAAACTTACACGCGTTTTAATCCGACTAATATTGCCATCTAACGTTTTAGTGTTGACGCATGATCAACACTGAAATAAGGGATTATTCTCCGTTTGCACGGTGGCAATAACCATGTGAAAAGTAAAGAACAGCCTCAGTTCGTGCATTTCAATTGAGTTTGACTTTCATCAGAATAGCTCAGTTTTATTCTGGTCATAAATAAAGTGTATGTAAGAGCGCCCATGATTAGCATTCGTCTTATACAAAATGGCGGAGTATAGGAAGAGGCCACCAACACGTTTAAACTATGTAAATTACTCAAGTTACCCATTTAAACAAGACATGCAACGTCGCTACGCCTCGAACAGAGGCACACGCGTGCTGTGTAATTTCCTGACTTTGTGTTTTCCTTCACTCTGGGTATTTTCTTCACTTTCCCCTTGTCACGGAATGTCAGCCCAGGTTGCTAGCTACCGCTGGCATAAAGCTAACAGTCGGCTAGCTGCACTCCGTCCAGCAGAACGGAGGATAGCTACACGGCTAGCCGTAGCATTGTGACTGGATGCAGCCAGCTAAGGACAATCTGTAATAAATAAGTTTCCCTGTTAATAACAATAGGAAAACGCATTTTCCGAAACGCCAATAATTTGCATCACATGGCACACAGTCGCACTAACACGACGCCCATGATGCGAGCGTCAACATTGTTGCTTGATTAATTTCTTCAATAGAAACTTGAAAAAAAACGATTTATTCTCGCCGTTTTAAATCAGAGTGAAAATAATGCGAACTAACCCCTCCTGGCAAAACGAAGGTCGGTTTTTCAAATTTCGCCCCTGTTCGTGGAAATAAATCAGTCTTAGCGGTCGTAATGAATAAAAAATGTGGAACTCACCTCGTTTCTGTTTTAACTCTTATTTAGAGCAGGATAGAAGGGAGGTGCGCATGCGTGTGAGATGCGCTGCCTGACAACTTTGGGTCTCGGAAAAGTTCTGTGTGTGTGTTCAGTACCAGGCCCGTGTGCAGCCCTAACACAACCCGAACCCACAACTCACTCCGCTGCCCATACGATCCAACACGGGCGCCGGACTCATGTTTCAGCCCTTTGCCGACAACAGGCACACAAGTCTCCCCCTCCTCCTCCCCGAGGACTACGAGTGTGTACCACAAGAGCGCAGAGACCGCAGTATCTCCCGTGGATGTCCGGGAGCGCATGGACCACGGATCCTCTGCGGCCACACCGGCACGTTCACCCCGGGTTATGAAGCCCTACTTCACCCGTGCACCCAGCTCACCCTTCGCCGGAGTGCGGGCTGTAAGCTGTGTGCAAGACACCGGTGCTGAGTGTGGGATTAAACACTCCGGAATCTGCACGTTCATCCCAAGTGACATTTATTATACCGAAACTACACGGATGCACAGAAGTCTGGAGACGTATGTCTATTAAACACACACACGCACGGTTACACTATACCGTGTACAGCAAAAAAAACACAAAAAAACAAAACAACATCGTTGAATGGCACCGGGAATAAATATGGTCATAGATGCACTTAAACCCAATTTGACATTATCGGAATGACACGCCGAACGTGTTCACGTGTTTGGGCTGAAATCCGTCCAACAAGAGGCTCCGGCATCGAGTGTAGTGGTTCCACGTCTTATTGCACTCAAACGCGACTTGATGTATGTTTTGTGATTCCACCGTGACAGCTAATCCAGCCCAAGTCAGTCACGGCAACACAATAGGCTGCTTATGACTTATTGTGAGCATGTGCTGTTGCCGCTGGTGGTCCGCACCAACACAAATACACATGCTCAACACACGCGATCTACACTACAGCTAACCTGCAGTGTTCAATCCCCCCCCAGCACACACACGCATACAGGGCGGCTATGCTTTTCCCCGGCACTCAGGGAGAAACACATCTCGCTGTTTTCGCACCCGGCTTTCCAGATTATTGCCGAAGCGTTTAATTCGCCGTGACACAGCGCGAGCAGGCATCGCGCGACTGGCTAACAGGTAGATGTTGGTGTGAACGTCTTTATTTGAGTCAACAAAGGCCGTCCGATGCGAGGTGAAACGAGTTCAGCGTCGGCCGTGGACGCGGCCGCGTCGGTGTCCTGCGTTAGTCGCTAGATGGCAGGACGAGCCCGGCCAAAGAGAGCGAGAGCGAGAGCGAGAGCGAGCGAGAGAGAGAGAGAGAGAGAGAGAGCGGGATTAACGGGGTCGTGCAGCCTGCTGCAGCCTGCGTCGGTTTCATAACACGCTATAACATCAAGCACAAAAAGCATGAGATGGCATTCAAAGGCAAAGCAGTCGACTCCAAGGTAAGAGGACGAGATGATGGGCCGTGATTTAATCCGCACCGGGCGTCAGCCTGAGAGAGCGAGAGAGCGAGAGAGAGAGCGAGAGAGAGAGCGAGAGAGAGAGAGAGAGAGAGAGAGAGGGGAATCATGTGCGATTAAATACCACAGAGGAAATGACAGGCTCGGGTGAAGACAGATGGGCGTGTGTCTTTTTTCATTATTGTTATAACATACAGATAGACCATTAAACATTTCTTATAATCCAAAGTAACAACGAAAGTCTTATAATCCAGTTGGTAGAATGACCCAATCTGCCTGCTCTCACAGTGCACTTCCGCCTACAGCCTGTAATGAGCGTGGCTGCCTCCGCAGCCTTAGTTCCCTGTTTTGTTTGCTTGTTTGTTGCGTTACCTGTCAAATAGACAGATCACATGCTGGATCGTGGAATAACGACTCCCTGTCCGTCTCAATCCCACAGACCGTGCTCCTCCACCTGCTGCTGTGTCTGCTCATATTTTACTCTCTTTTCTACATGATTGGGAGTGTGTGCTTCGGTGCCTTCAGGTTTGAACCCTCAGCACACGCGCACAGGCACACGCGCGCGCGCGCACACACACGAGCTATACTTCCCTTCTCTGTCCTTCCCTAATCTCCAGGGTGTGGCTAATAACGGATCACAATGCTTATCCTAATGCTTATAATTATTCCCTTCGCTGCTGTCACAATTGCTATATAATGGGAATACAAGTGATTGTTATGTCACTTCAAAAGTATACAAAGATACAAAGAGCAGTGCCACTTTACTTCGAAGGTCCTGACACTTCCTTATAGTTGAATACGAATTACCTGGAAAATATTTGTTTACAGAATTACAGTTATTCCCAGGAACTGTCAGGTGAATGCAGTTACATATGAGTTCCTTTAATTATAATAAAAGTACGGGAAGTTCTTGGACTTGAACATTGAAGTGTCACCAAATTAGCTTTATTCATGTACTGCTTACCCATTTTCCAATTCAGGATTACACACACACAGGGTCTTACAAGACCCTAACTCTGTACCTGTTGGATATTTGGTGGTGATGAGATACATACACAGAGAGAGCAGCCACAGGGTGGTGTATGGTAAATGGCGTTGTTGCTGTATATTTAAAATGAAAAAAGTTTTTTGGGTGAGGAATAGTTATCTCAGATTTAAAGAACCTTTTCATGCGTGTTTACATTACTTTGTCCCCATCCCGGGGCCTATCTACTGGGACCCCCTTTACCCAAAGACAGGTAGATGAGACGAAGAGCAGGGAGGCACACTGATATTGAACACTTATTGTGATTCGTGGAGCTGCTGGCCTGCGCCAATGACAGCCATTTCTCCTGATTCAGGTTAGACCACTTTGATGGATTGATCCCATTCGACTTTAAGACCGAACCTGCCGAGTCCAACTCCAAATACTTGGGTGAGCGCACACAGCTGATGCAGGCAACGCCATCGGCGATGAGTGGGAAACTTTGTACGGATGATGCATTCCCGTTGTCGCGTGGCTCTCTTTCAGTGAACCTCTTGTCCTTGGAGCTCACCTACTTCTGCAGTGGCCTTTTGTTTGCTGCGGTGGTGCGGAGGCAGGTGTGGGACTACGCGCTCACCGTCACCCTCCTGCACGTACTGATCACCAGCCTGGGTGAGCGGCAATCTAACATCTAGCAATCTCACACCGATGACTTAACCCTCGAGTAACACAATGTTCTTGCATCTGTGTTGCAGTGATGTTGGAGTTCCCCATGGTGTGGCAGTGGTGGCTGGCTTTAGGTGAGACCGACATGACCGACGCCGGCCTGCTGTGAGTGAATGGAATCTAACGTCACCCCCGCCTTCATGCTTTTACCCTCTTGTTGTTTTCGTAGGTAGCGGCTTGTTTCTCATGATCTGCAATGGTCAGCTGATCGCTCACTTCACCTGCCAGAGTGAACAGAGCTACGCGTCCTTCAGCATCTACTGACGGATGGAAAACGGCTGTAAATTGTTTCATTAACAGTCTGCGATCTGGGGTGGTGAGATTTGGCTACAGAATCTCCAATGGATTGGTACTGGACTTTTTCTGTTGGTTACGAGGAACAAAATGTCACACCCTCGAACATTATGTCGGAGCGTGGTCCGGTATTAGGATGAGGGTTGTCAATTGACCGACATCCATTGCTTTTGTGTCAATGCCAAAAGGAGACGCTCGGTGTTCTTTTCTTCTGATGCACAACCCACCTCTGTCACTATGCAGGAGTTTTACAGCTGCCTGCGAAGTATTTCCGATACCTTAGTGAGCTGTGAATGTATTAGCCCAAAGGGAATTTTGCAATACCTGTTCATACCTGTACCTCAAAAGTGTAGAATTGATCAAATTGCTTTAAAGGACATATAGTAGCGAGGACTTGTAAAACAGTGACTAGTCTATGTCATATCATAAAATATGCACACATATAATTTAGTGTATCCAATGAAACATATGGTATATTGCAGTATTAGTGCAAGAATATTTTGCTCGAGTGTTTAAAAAAAAAAGATTGATTTAATAATTTATGACATAAAAAATACATATATGAACAAACATGCTCCCATAGGGATTTGGTGTTGTTATGAAACCAGCTGTGATGCCATGTACTCCACTGAGTTCATGTAGGAGAATCCTGGGAAGGCCTCGCCACCCCTGCTGGCCTGGCACCGCTCAGTCACAGAGGCCGGGACGGGTTGTAAAGTGAATTCAGGGGCAATGTGGCTGATATCATACGGACCAGTCTGGAACACGGAGAGGGATACACATACACTCAGACACAGTGTGCACTCATTCTACTCCTTTATCCGTTGTGCTATTTATCGTACCACTTTCGGGATGAATGGGGGCGTCACTTTTCTGGCCAGGAGGTCAACCCAGTTGATGGAGGCAAAAAATGGGTGTTCCTGCAGCTCCACCTGCAAAACCAAACGAAATCAGAAACCTCTGTGGTGGCGTGTGTTCCTCACAGTTTATCTCTCGGTTTAGTGGGTGCACTTACAAGGTCCCAGCTGGCCCCCAAGCGTTTGGAGACATCCCTCTCCAGCAAGCCCTCTAACAGCGAGCGTGCCGCCTGAGACACTCCGCCACGCAGCTGCAGGGGAGCGTGGAGTTTATTCTCAAACATCTCCACTTTACTGTGGCTGTAAAATGGGGGCTGGGAGGGGGGGGGGAGAGAAGGGAAAGGGAGCGAGGTGAAGATGCGGAGGAAGGCGAGGCAATTAATACGGAGAGAGATGATTTCGCCTTTTGCTTACCAGACCGTAGAGCATCTCAAAAAGCACAGTGCCCAGCCCCCACCAGTCCACTGCTGGGCTGTACGGGTGGCCTCGTAGCACCTCTGGAGCGAGGTACTCAGGCGTGCCACAGAAAGTATGCGTGATCCCACCTATAGCCACGCCTTCTTTACAAAGCCCAAAGTCAGTCAGCATCACATGACCCCCGCAGTCCAGCAGGATGTTCTCTGGTTTGAGGTCTCTAGAAAGAGAAACACGTGGGGCATAAACGTTGGTTTATCCGCTCTTGCTGTTGTTTCCATTTTTAGGTTCCTCTTTTGTGCTTTTTCCTTTGCTCATTCATTTTTAACGTGCTGCTGGAGGACGGCGGAGGCTGGTGGTAACTCTGCGATAACCTTTTCTGTACAGTGCTCCAAAAGTGAGCATTTCATTGGGATTTTCTTGCATGGATAAATGAAACATGCAGAACTTGTTTGAATCAAACATGATGCAAAGAATGCATGCGGCGAGGCAGGGAAGAGTGTAAATGTGTGCTTAGAAAACCTGTAAACGATGTCCATAGAGTGGAGGTAGCCCAACGCCATGGCCATCTCTGCTGCGTAGAAAGCAGATCTGGGCTCGGGAAATGACCCCTCTCTCTGAAGATAGTAAAAAATCTGAGGAGGGGACAAGTGTCGCGTTGAAATACACTGCTTTCGCAAATTCAACAAAACACAACACACACCAGTTTTGGTGAAAGCATCTTCAAAATAAAAATGCACATGCAGGCTTAAGAAATATGAATCATTTGGAAGTTTGTCATTTTTACCTTCAATCTGATGGGCAAAAGAAAGAGAAATACAGTTGTTCACACTATTTTCTACCCTCGCAGGGTCAGCAAGATAAGTCATTTCCAAGCTCATACCTCCCCTCCATTTATGTAGTCCAGGACAAAGTAGAGCATATTTGTTGTCTGGAAAGAAAAGTGGAGTCCCACTAGGAATGGATGTTGCAGTCCCTTCAGCAGTACACTCCTCTCAGCCATAACATGCCTCTGCTGAAGAGATACATCGGGTACACTAGTGAGTAGATGGATGGATGGAGGGATGGATGGATGGACGGATGGATGGATGGACGGACAACCTCTTTCATCTTGACAATCATCTGTTTCTGCAGCACTTTCACGGCGTAGTAGCCTCCTTGTTTTCGATGTCTTGCAAGCAGCACCTGTTAGGTTAAAGGTGGCATTTCATGTCCCAGTGCCAAATGTGTTGGCATGAAAAATGAAAACAAAGGTAGAACAATGCCCTACCTTTCCAAAGCTTCCACTGCCGATAACTGTAAGGTAGTCAAAGTCGGACGGCTTCGTCCTGTTTAATACGGACACAATTCAAATAGGTCATTAAGTCTCGACTTAATGTAATTATTAGTTGCCGTTTTCTGATGTGACACAATACACAAGTCAGGCGAACATGAGGGAAAATAAACAGCTCACTGAGAGGTTTCTGTGTTGTCCACTGAGTTCTAAAGAGGGAAGAATACACAGAGGGACAGCGACAGTCAGCGGGTCAGATTTAGTTTCCTCTCCTGAAGACACTCAGTCGTTTAAAGTCCTCCTCGCTGAACTCACCACGGCACTCTTCTGCTCCTTCTCTTTCTTCGACCTGCTATGTCGCCGCCGGACTTTCTCACTGTCCAATCTTCAATCGAGGGGTGAAAATGGCAGTCGCATTTTTTTTTGGTTTTATAGATAATTCAGTTTTAAACACTTTCCCCCCCCACACACACTTACTGTTGGCGGAGTTGTTGACTGGAAACGAGTTTGTGTAGGAAGTCACTAAAGCCACCTTTCTTCCCCTTGAGCATACCTGTAAGACAAATCAATTATTTAAACACACTTTTAGTCATGTTCCAATTGCTTTTAGATATTTTAAATGCAGTAGGCCACCACTTGAATATGATCATTTTATACACCGTTTTGTCACGTGTACAACGATGTTTGTCTGTTATCTATTTTTTTCTTTTCTGCTTTGCTCTGTCTTGTGAAACAAACAGCAAAGCGTGATTTCAAAAAAGAAGAAGAAAAAAAAAACTAAGCCGAAAACCTACCTGAGAGAAATGAGACAAGGCCTCTCATTTTGGCATAGGCCACGGGCCTCTCCTGGGTCACGGTCATCTGGACGAAGACTGTCTCAGTTCAGTGAAGTCTTACAGGACTGAGGGAGAGTTTAGAGACAGTGAAGACGGACCGTCCTGCAGCAGAGTGTCCCACCAAGTGTCCCACCCAGTCTGTCAGTGTCCTGCTCTTTATCGCAGCGCTGACGTAAAACACGCAAGTATGGACTGTGCTGCGTTCCAGGACCCTCGGACAAGTCAGCATTTTGATGTGCACGCCCACAGAAGAAAGCTCAAATACAGTATGTCTCATCGGACACTATCTGTTCTTCAATCTTTCTTATCACCAAACCACAGTCACGATCATTTAAATGTCTGAACTAATGGTTCATTAATTATTTACTACAGATTAATATATTTGTTATAGAGCTGTTAAAATCAAAATGGTCATTGCCAAAACAATACAGTACAACACAACACAATACCATTATGGCTCAGATGTGAGTGGAACATGGAAGAAATCTAAACTGCATAGAGAAAACGGTACAATAATTGCAATTTGCTATTTATTTATTGATTATTCATTTTTGGGAGATGTTCATATATAATTCTGTCTGGACAGTAAGAAATGCAGGTGGGTCGCAAAATTTTGAGTTGATAACATTTATCTTAGCTTAGTACTGAATGCACTATAACAGCGTCACTATGTTTAAACTCTAGGCCCTGTTTAAAATAAAACATAATTGTATATATAATATGGGGTCCTGCTCCATTTCTCCATCTGTGGGGTCTTTGGCCAGAAAAAAGTTGAAGACCCTGGTTTACATAAATATCTGCAGTGAATATACAAAGATAAGACACTGAAAAAGCGTTTTAATTTCGCAAGCGGACCCTAATCCAGTTCCCTAACCCTAACCCCTAACCCCTAATCCTAACTCATAGGGTACCTTTGAATGCGGAAAGGTCATAAATCAGGGGAAAAAAAAACAGAAAGTTGATGAGACCTTCCTATCAAAAGTTATTAGCAGAAAACGTGATGAGACTTGTTGATGTTTCACTATTTCAGCAACTTCCCGACATCGTAGAGAATCGTGGATAACATTGTTAGATGCGAAAAGGTCGATATAGTGAGCGATGATTCATGAGGAAGCCATCATCTGGCACAGGCAAGCAGCATACTGACCTCACTCTCCCTTGCTCAAAACTAGAGAGTTGTCATCTGCAGAAAGTGCCCTGTGACATGGCAGTCGACATAGTAACCCAGTTAACGGTCTTGTATAGTGAAATTATTTTTATCACTGAGTAACACACCCATCTCTTTGTCTGTCTTTTTTGGAACCATCTCTGATGGGTTTGGGTTTCTCCTTACATATTCCAGTCACAGGTGGCAAGATGGGTAAGTCGAGTAAGTCTGTTCGTGAGTGGCAACACTGATAGTGGGGGATGTAATGAGTTTTGGAGTGTGTGTGGAGCAAGAGCAAATAAAACAAATTGTGAGTTGGTATAATTGATCACCTTTCACATGTTCATCTTAAGCCTAAAGATAGCCAGTGGGTCATGGAAACTATATGACGTGCACATTCACTGCAACAGTCCAGCACAGGGCAGATCTGTGCATCTGTCTTCCTGGCTCATGTGGCTGCTGCAAGCACGAGAAAAGGCTTGGCCTGTCCATACCATTGCAGACCCAGTTTTTTTTGCGTGCGACATATGAACTGAGACCTAAAGCATTTAACACACAGCCTTGTGGCGTGTACTCTTGTATGAAAGCAGTTCATAGGCTCCAGTTATTCTCTGCCATTACGAATTCCAAATACTGTCAGTGGAGACAAAATTGCGTAAGCACAACTTCATATCAAGCTGTCATTATGTAATAAGTGGAAATAGAAAGAGGGACTATCCTGAACCTGGCACACTTGGTTGTAAACAAATTCTTTTCTGGGAGAGAGGAAGCAGAACAATATTTATGATATGCTTGGAAAAAGTGAAGTGACTATAATAATAATAATAATAATAATAATAATAATAATAATAATAATAATAATAATAATAATAATAATAATAATAACAATAATAATAATAATAATAATTCATCATCATCATCATCATCATCATCATCATCATCATCATCATCATAATCATAATAATCATAATAACACAAATAATAATAATAATAATAATAATAATAATAATAATAATAATAATAATAATAATAATAATAATAATAATAATAATAATAATAATAATAATAATAATAATAATAATAATAATAATAATAAGCTTTATTTGTATAGCACCATTTTTACAGGAGATAAAACGCAGAATATAAAATATATCAGAACAAAAAAAAAGACTAGACTTTGCAATGAGTTTATCAGGTCAAAAGATGAAGATCATGAAGAGTTTCCTTAAACTACAAATAGGCACACAAAAAGTGCCATAGGAATACATCGGTGATATCAGAATAAGATGATATGAATCAGTTAAATGGGACATGAAGTGAGGATACTGGAATGCCATCAGATTTGTCCCTATGTCATGGTGGCAAAATTTGGAGCAGCTGAGTCCAGGGCAGAGTTGGTGGTACATGGTGTCTAGGTTACACTTGCAGAAAGCTGATCCTGGGGCAGCAGGGGGGAGGCTTCTCTCTGTTACTTGCAGGGGGTGGGGGGTGGATCACCCCAAAAGGAACCGGTCTCGTCTTGTCTGACCGGCCTCCCCCTCACACGGCAACCTCTTGTGTCAATGCTCCGGCAGCATGCAAACTGGTTGTGGCTGTTTTTTCCTGTCAGCAGGCATGTGACAGGTGACGATGAACACAAAGCGAAGCAGTTTAAAAGCATTTAGAAAAAGCCACAAGACAGAAGAACGACTGGTAGTGGGAGCAGTGGCAGTAATTGCACCAATGTATTATTATAGCATGTAAGTAAGTAACAGTTTTTGTTATTTTAATATTTGGCAAATATTTGCTGAAGCCTCTATACAGAATGAGGCCTACATTTATGTGGTAGAGCACTGACTTGTCTAACGTATGACTAGGTCGCAGAGGATGAAAAGTTTAACCAAATTAAAACTGTATACCTGCAGAATTTCATCCTCATTACTCCCAAAGAACCCGCAGAAACCTTTGGCATTGATTTAAAAAAAGGCCCAATCCACACCTGCCATCATCCTTCATAACCAATGACTCTTTTCCACTAATTCCACTTCGATTAACATCACTGTTCAAATGTGGTGATGTGTTCTGTTTATTGGAATCATACAATGTTAGGTTTAATCACACTCAAACAATCAATGAGATCTTGTCTCATTCAAAATGCATATCGATAATTAAGATTTGTGCAGGGGCCAAAGACAGTTTCTTCTAACAAAACAGATATGAGGAAATGAAAACAAAAACTAAACATAATTTACTTATTAATGTGTTTAAAAAAAACGAACTAAAAGTCTACATACAGTATGTACAGTAGATTTGCTGTACTGAATATTCACACATGACGCCTGTAGTACCCTATCTGTCCTGTAGATGGTGACAGCAAACCAGGACAACTCGTGAATACTTTATATTCTTCTTAGGATTTTAATTGTAATCATATTCGTAGCCAATTGGGTGGAATCTTTTTTTCTATCACACTTATCTTCCTTGTCTCTATTTGCAACCATATACTTGCAGGGTTTATCATTTATTTAGAGATTAGACACAGCTTTCTTTTACGTATTAGGATAACAATCAGGAGAAAAATCCACACGGAATATAATCATTATTTGCCGTCAACTCAAAGCTTGATGCCACTTTATATTTAGACATGAATTCCGGGAATAATATCACTGACGTTTCTATAATTATAATATAATAGTGTAACAATGACAAACAAACAAACTTTTATATTTGTGTGATTGAGTTTTCGTCATTATGGACACTAATGATGTATTTCTGCAGTGGGGTAGTGATATAACACTTTCATCAAAGTAAAACTTCGGCGTACTGCACGCTGTGCATCGAGCGCCCCCTCGGAGCGCGCATGCCGGCGGCGGGTGCGCGCGCGGCGGAGGGGCGGTCCCGCGCGGAGCCAGCAGCGCACTCAGGGATGACAAAGTTGTCCCGGATATTTACCTAAACATACCTGCCTCCTCCGACGCGCCCCGTGCCGAGCCGTGCTATCAGCGATCCGTCTCCGGAGCGGCACGACAGAGGTACACATTTCCTTCTCCTCTTTGAAACTTTGTTGCGGAAAACAAACTTGCAACACGTTGCCAAGTTGTAGTTTGGAGCAGCAGGGCCGCGGTGGGAGGAAAGTTTGCCCGTGCTGAGTTCCTGTGCCTTTGGGGTGTAGCTGTAGGAAAGATTCAGGTTGTCAACAGGTTCCTTGTTCGCGCTGTGGCTCAAAGTGCAGCACAAATCACAGCAGAGCTGTTAATCGGCAGGCAGAGAGCAGCAGTGTGACACGGGCCCTGGTTAGTCATTAAATGGAGACTCCAGGTGAGGCAGTGGAGAATGTGTGTTTTATGACATTCACTGAACACTTTCGACTTGTACAGGTGGGGCAC
The DNA here is from genome assembly GCA_016785305.1 of Colistium nudipinnis. NCBI lineage: Eukaryota > Metazoa > Chordata > Actinopteri > Pleuronectiformes > Rhombosoleidae > Colistium > Colistium nudipinnis. The sequence continues at coordinate 256,416 of JAFBJU010016734.1, read as the reverse complement.
GGAGGTCGTTATTTGGAGTTGAAAACATCATGTCTGTACGTCTTTTAAATGTGTGTCTGTTGATTTCCTCGTCTGTAACTGTTGTGTGGCCACACACCTCAACCGAGGCCATCAAAAATAGATGCAAAGCGCCCCACCTCACAGCCTCCATCTAACACATACTGGTTAATTCATAAGAGGCCTGTCGGTGTGGGGGGGGGGGTTATCACAGAAAAACCAGTCGGCGGCCAGCTCCGTGGTAATGCATTCACAGTGCGTCGCTGCTTTCAAACATTAACTCTGACACTGTGTGTCCTTCCAGAGACGGGCGCGAGACAGGCGGGCCCCCGGATCCAATAATCGTTCACCTGGAAAGCAACGCGGGACACATGTACGTACACACACACACACACACTTGGATGCGTACACATGCGCACACGCTCACATTAAAGGGACAGGGGGAGTTACTTGCTGAGAGTGCAAGTATACATACATGCATGCTTGCCTTGGCTGCGTGTGCGTGTGTGTGCGCGTGCGTGCGTGCGTGTCGGTGTTTTGCCTCCACTGGCTTGTCTGAGATCATTTGCAGTGCTGAAGATAGGCGTGTTCAACTCTGAAAATGTTTAACATTCTTATCATTCAGCTGCCTGCAATAGGCGGAGAGCTGTAGAGGGAGAGCAGCGGGGAGAGGGAAGGGACATGTTCAGACCAGGCCGAATAATGAGGAGTTACACAAACATACACAGACACACACACACACACGCGCGCACACGCACGCACACAGTGACTCCTTTGCATTCACTTTGCATTACTCACTGCAGCCCCATGCTCCATCCAGTTACTCACCGCACAATGTCATCCTGAGGGAGGTGCTTTCATTCAAAGACAACAGCCACGAAAAACATCTGACACTGTTTTTGTGGTTTTGGTGTGTGTCTACGTGTGCGCGTTTGTGTGTTTCCAGGTCCCCTCTCAGTGACGAGCGGAGGGCAGGGTGTTTGTCTTGAGAGGGAGGCAGAGTTACCGTGGTAACCGACATGCCAAAACCGGACCTCCTCTGCCTAGTTCAGCTGTTGAACGGCACAATCGAAACCTTCAGAGTCAGCGTGCGTAAGACGCACACACACACACACACACACACACACACACACACACGCACGCACCCGCACACACACTAAGCTCCCTCTCTGATGTTGAGGAGAGCATGTGTTACTCCTGTTTGCCTGCTAACGATCGTGATGTCGGGGCATGATGTAGTGACAGACTATGCTTTCCTGTACACATTGATCCACAGATGTCATTCAACACACTTTGCCCCTTTGTTCGAAGGACACACGCACCTCCTGGAGCACACCGAGCTTCCCACACTGGGGAGCATACGCACGCACAAAAACACACATACACACGCCGGAAGACAATCGCAGCCGTGCTTCACGTGCAGCATCTCCAGGCGAGCACTGTGAGAGCAGGCAGGGTGCCGTGCTTGTAATGTGACACAGACATTCCTCTATTATATCCCCCGCTCTCTCTACGCAGCTCCGGTGTATCTCGTCTTTAGATAAGATTCGGTGTTTTCCTTTCTCTTTCTTTTTTTGGCACATTTATAATGGGGAAGAACAAGTTTGCTAAGATTTCCCGACCCGCTCTATTGTTTATTTTTGCTGGAGGAAGCCCCTGGCTGTGTTTCCGTACATATCAAATACAAATCAATAATTAGCCCCAGCTATCCATGAAGAACCGCAGACACATTTGGTGTGGGATAATTATGCGTAGCAAGGGCCGACCGACAAAGCCACCGCTTTGGCCGGCGCTGAGGTCGTCTGTTGCGTCCATCTTTCAGAAGCAGGATGAAGGTGTGGTTCTGTTGGACCATGTGTGCGACCACCTGGGCCTGCAGGAGAGGCAGCTCTTCAGTCTGCAGATCAGAGAGTCCAGCACGGCCATCGCCGCCATCGCGGCCAACGCACACTCCCCTGTGAGCTCATTGTTCATCTCCTGCACATTTGGGTTTGGAGTTTGTCACGCGGCGCGCTCACTGATTGCCGTTTAGTCCATGATAGCCAGGGGGTATTCTTACATAAATGCTTTTTTTTTTGTTTTAGCTCCAGTTAGCCATTACGCTGAATGAATTTCCTTCTCTCCCTCTCAGAGATGGCTGGAACCTGAGAAACCACTGAAGAAGCAGATAAAAGGTAGTCGCACTCCGCGGAGTTCGCTGCCTTTGGCTTTTTTCTTTTTTTTTTTGTTCAAAATGAATTTGATGACGCCGCTAAAAAGGTGGTGGTGGTGGAATGAAAGCCGAAGAGAAATACTGTCGGCCACGCTTGACCGGGTGATGTTTTCCCCGCAGGTCTCGCGTCTCCCTTTTACCTGAACTTCAGGGTGCGTTTTTTCATCTCTGATCCCAACTCTCTGCAGCATGAACAAACAAGGTGAGTGTTTGTGCCCACGTGCGCTACGGCCGACACCTCGCTGCTGCACGTTGATCTGGAGGACATGCATGAAACGGAAAAGGGCCTTATATTTTTTTCCGGGGTTATGGATAAAAACGTGCGATCTATTTATTTGTTCTATATTTGCCTTTCATCTGCTGAGATGGACAAACAAGTGCACTTTTTTTTTTTGTGGCAGCTCTTTTGAAATGAAAAGCAAACAAGCAGGTGTGCCTGTTCCGCATTCATTTCTTATCATACAGTAATTACTAGTTTAACCCGACTGTGACCGGGGGACACGAGGTATAACATCGAATGGTGATATATCGGTATACCACATTTCTATAATGGTATATTTATTTTACCCACAACATATTTTACCCCCCCGCAGGCACCTCTACTTCCTGCAGATCAGGAGCGACATCAGAGAGGGACGGTCAGTAAAGCAACTCGCCACTCGCAAGTCCAAACCCACCCGGTGAACCGGTGGTGTGCGCGCTTTGTGTCGCTGCAGCTTATGGAGTGTAATCATGGCGTATAATTGCAGGTTGCAGTGCCCGCTAAGTGCCGCTGTGGTGTTGGCCTCTTACTCCGTGCAGTGTAAGTTCCAACCTTTACCTCGGGAGACGAATGATGAATGACTTCATAGTGGACTCTGTTAAGTTCCCACCCCCCCAGCAGTCGCTGCGCGCCAATGTCCTGCATCTGTTTATGGGCGTCCGCGTCTCTTTTCCGTCCTCTGCAGCGGAGACGGGGGATAACTGTCCTTCCCAGCTGCCGGGCTACCTCTCAAAGTGCCACTTTATCCCAGACCAAGATGAAGGCTTTCTCTGCAAAGTGGAGGACCTGCACCCGCAGCACAAGTAATGCAGTGTGTGGCGCCTCGCCGCCGGGGGCTGGAGCGCGCGGCCCAGTGTGCAGCTGGTTCCTGTTGTTGCATGTGACCGTGGGTTTGTGTGTTCCCAGGGGGCTGAAGCAGTGCGAGGCGGAGTTGTGTTTCCTCAACACAGCGCGGACGCTGGAGTTGTACGGAGTAGAGCTGCATGCTGCCATGGTAGTGTTGTTCATTTCATATATCATTTCCCCTCCCCCCCTCTTCATCTTTCTGATACAGGTCATGACGCTTTTTGTTGTTCTCTCTGTCTCTCTGTCTGTCCCCCCCCCTTTCTCTTTTTCTGTCTCAGGACACCAACGATGCCCCTCTGATGGTGGGCTTGGCCTCGAGTGGTGTTGCAATATTCTGTAATATGATGTGCTCCAGTTTCTTCCCCTGGTGAGCGATGCTGCTGCCAATTAGTCTGCCGCCTATTGTGTCCTCGGAGCCTGCGACTAATTGTTTTCCTTCTTTTGACAGGGGCAATATCATCAAGATTTCCTTTAAGAGGAAACGCTTTCTGATACATCTGAAACGAAAACACGTGAGTCTCTCCCGCGGCGTCTGTCTAAAACGGTTGAATAGCCTGCCGTGAGCCAAGGCTCGCTTCTAATTGCTGCACACGGTCGTGGGGTATTGCATTTCCACTGTGGGACCTGGGGAGTCATGCATTGCGACGCGTGACAAGTAATAAATCATTCATAATGATAATAGGCCAGCAACACATGCAACCTGAGCAAGCGGAAGTCTGTGTTTCGCAGGGAGAGACCCAGGACTGTGAGGTGTCCCTGATTCTGCCCTGTCCCAAAACCTGTAAAAACCTGTGGAGGTCTTGCGTGGATCATCACTCCTTCTTCTGCTCCAACCGGACGGCCAGGAGCCCTAAACACAACAACAGCGCAATTCAGGCCTACACGAAGCTCATAACGCAGCACCTTGGTCTCGGCAACAGCAAAACCGAGGGGTGAGCGGCCACCTGTGCCTTTTTTAATTTTTTAATTTATTTTTTATATACACGCTCTCGTCATGAATACTGAACTTCCAACGGCTTGTGTGCTCCGTCTACCCTGTGAAAATCGAAGCGGCCCAGTGTGTCAGCGAGTGGTGGGGGGGATGGTGTGGAACCCAGTCCTGCGCAGGTCGATTTCATCCGAGTGTCTGGAGACCAAGAGTCTGCCCTCCCGATCGCCCCCAAGCACCCCGAACTGGTGGGACCTTGTTGGATCCCAAATAAGACGGAGCTCGAGAACATACAGTAGATTCCGCTCGGGGGAACGTTGCGGGAAAACCCCCTGAACCCTGTTGGTTTTTTTTCTCACCGCGGCAGGCGGAGTCCTCGGGTTCGCCACGGCATCCGCAAACCCCGTCCGTCCTCGGTGGAGCTGACCAATGACCTGAAGGAAATGTCCGAGGGGGAGGACGTCTTCTACACTTACAGGGCGTCCGTGAGCAGCAGCAAGGACAGCGACGGGGACGCTTCGCCAAATCGGTCAGTAGCACTTCAAATACAGAGACGTCTCTTCTGAGTGGAATCACGTCTAACGTCGTTTCACGTTGCAATCAAAGGAGCGTTGATTCCACTGCCGTATTTATGTCTCACTCCGGTATTTGAGCACTCCAGTAGGTGACTGTGTGCGACACAGCAACTCTGCTTTTGAGATCCGTCGAACCCCTCCCAGCTGTTGTTTGGTTAATAGGCTTTTTTTCCCCCCATTCGTCTCGCTTCACTAGTTATTGTGTTACTCCGAGCCAAGGTTTATCTATTCAAGGGAGGAAAAAAACAACAACCCAAAAACGGGTTGTCGAGGCGAAGGGGCTTTGCGTAGAAAAATGAATTTCGAGGAAATCGCTTGTCTTTACATGACGGCTGCTGGAGTTGGAAAATGCGGCGAAATATTCCCCCCCCCCCCCGGGGGGGAAAAATCCCCCCCCCCCCCCCCAACGATAAATCACCGACGCGTTGTTGAAAAGAATGTGGGCACAATGACTCGGGTGTGAAAACCGTCCAAATTCAATGATTACACATTTAATCTCTTTCAGTCTTTCTGCCGCTTTTGACAGAGGGCCAGGGGCGACTTTCCAAGCGGATGACAGTATAGGCGAGGAGGAAAGTTCACCCCACTATGACAAGGTTCGTCGTCGGGGGATCATCCCCTCGCGAGTCCCCCGCTGTGCGTCCATTCACGGTCTATTGGCGTGCGTGTAGTGACTCCAGGGTACTTGTGTCCCTGCAGGGCGCCCTCGGCGACGGTGACTTGATGCTGATATGTATTGCCCCTGACCATGAGGGCAAGTTTGGCTTCAATGTGAAAGTGGGTTCCTCGAGCTTAGCGTTGTATCTTTTTTTTTCCGATTGACTCGCATTGCGCCTCTACTCTGGCTTCATTCCTGTCATTTCCTCGATCATCCCAGGGTGGAGTGGATCAGAAGATGCCTCTGGCCATATCCCACGTTAAACCGGAATCTCCGGTAAGAGGGGGCGGAGGGGGGTTAGTATTGCCACAGAATTCTAAAGAAACCGATTGTGTAAACTAAAATCAACTTTGGCATTGCATTACGTTGATTTACGGCCCCTTTGTTGGCTGAAATGTACACATACTGTATATAGCGATTAAGCCGTCCGGTTTTCCACGGTCGTCTGTTGTTTGTAGGCGGGCCGCTGTGAGCCCAAGCTCCTGGAGGGAGACCTGTTGGTCCTCATCAACGGTCGAGACATTTCGGAACACACGCACGACCAGGTGGTCATGTTCATACGAGCGAGCCGGGAGTCCCACTCCAGGCAGCTGGCCTTGCTCATCCGGCGCAAAGGTGAGGAAGCGCGCGGTGCGAGCGCGCTCTCTGGTCCGCCGCGTGTCGAAGTGAATGTTCACGAGAGCCCCTGAACCGCCCTTGCGCACCAGGTCCCGGCCGAGCGGCGCCGTCGCTGCAGTTGCCTCCGGCCCTCGCGCTCACCGTCCAAGCCCAGGACGACAAGATGCCGGCCCTTGGCCAGGCCGAGCGGGTCGCGACACTGGAGGAATCCATGAGACAGCTGGAGAGAGGGATACAGTCCGGCACGCTCTGTTTCCACTTTGAGGTACGTTCGATGCAGGCGCACAGGTGTTCGCGAAATTCGTTCGGATGTCGAGCCAAAACTTCCAAGTGCTCATTTTGAGATACTTCTTTTGGACTCAACTAGAGAAAGAGGCTGGGACCGGCCCGGAATGTCTAGTTTCTAGGTTTCGTGCGTGTGCTTCTGCGTGTTTACGGAAAACAAATGCGTCTGCGTGTGTTTGTCATTTCAAGAATTTATACAGGAGGAAGCCCGGCTCGTCGCTAAACTGCGCTCGGCTTCCTGAGAACATGGACAAGAACCGCTACAAGGATGTTTTGCCTTGTAAGTGCCGCTCGCCCGCATGGCCGCGCCCGTCTTTACAACGTGTATTGCGGGCACCTCATGAAATGTTATTGGCTGAGCCCGCGGCCCCGTGGCCGGCCCTGTTATGACCCCTTGCGCGGTGCTGTCTCGCTCTGCTTTCAGATGATGCCTGCAGAGTGGTGCTCCAGGGCAAGGAGGACTACATCAATGCCAGCCACGTCACGGTGAACGTCACTAACGCGCCGATAGTGTGGTTATGTCCCGGCCGTGACATTGCGTCGAAAAATTCATCCTCGGTGTGGCGCGCGTGTGTGTGTTTGTGTTCGTGCGTGTGTGCGTGCGCGTGGGTTTTATTTGTCCCGTCTCCTAGGTGGCGCCCCCGGTGTCTGGTGTGTGTTTGCGTTATGTGGCGGCTCAGGGTCCACTGCCACAGACCTGCGCTCACTTTTGGCAGACTGTTTGGGAGCAACGGACGCACACCGTCATCATGCTTACGACTCTGACAGAGAGGGGACGGGTATACATCCTTCTATATGCTATACTTCCATACAGTAAACACACACACACACACACACACACATGCACACAAGGAAGGAAACGTGTAAACAGACGGGGGCGGGGGGCGGGGGGGAGCACTTGGCATTATGTGACTCCATTTGAGCGATGTGTTAACACAGTGATTACTGCGGCACGCTGCTTCACGTTCAACTTGATACATAATTGTGGTTTTGTGGTGATGTTTGCACACAGAATAATCAATTGGCCCAGCTGTAAGTAATTGCAGGGTTTGGCCATGCGGGGAAAATAGCTGAATGCATCAAGCGGGTGGGATGCCATTGGTAAATCATTCCGAGGTGTAGTCACATCCACGGAGAGACAGAAGCGGAGAGATATCAAGGTCTTGTTGAAAGAAGATGTCTCCGCTTGCCTGTTGCCTGGTAACCAGATGCTCTCATTAATTTGTAATTTTCCTGACGTTCGTCAAGTACCCTGACTTTCTCTCTACTTGAGGTACTCACGCGCGAGCACACACACACACACGCCACACACACACACACACACACGCCACACACACACACACACACACACACACGCACACACACGCACACACTGTACGTCCTGCTCCTCGCAAATTGCCTTTGTCCTTCTGAATGCGATGCACAGCGCTGACTTTGATTCCATGAGAGCAGAGCACGGCTGACGTAACGACTGTGATCCCTTGTCCCCTGAATGAATCACGTATGCGGTGACGTCATTTCCCGTTGATGTCGAACTCTCTCTGCAGACCAAGTGCCACCAATACTGGCCCCATCCGCCGGAAGTGAAGGATTACGGGCACATGCGGGTGAAGTGTCACTCGGAGGAGTGCAACCTCGCGTACGTGACCAGACAGTTCACTCTGACACACACACAGGTAACAAAGCAAACGAGAGCGGTATTGATTTGTGGATTGTTTTGGTCTACGGCGGAAATAGAATGAATCATTAACTGTTTGAATATTAGATGAAGTGCAAAATATTGTTTACTCTTGTCATGTGAAATGTATGTAAAAAAAAAAAAAAACTTACTTGCCTCGGTACTCGAGTAAATTGTACATTTAGGGGTTTGGCCCTGACTTTTGATCTGACAAATCACAGCAGTTCTTGTGAGGCTGATTTTCGTATTGGACAAAATCCCATATTTTGCATCCACGTGAACGTTGAGGAAAACCATGACCATGGTCACACAACATCCAGCATTTCTATTTGTGTGCTTTCAATGGCATGAACCATGTTTTCTGCCATATGTCGCCTCACAGACCTCGCCACAGGCGGCAGCCACTTCTGGCCAACACTTCCGTGTGGGTGGCTGGGTCTGTACGTGTGCCTGGGTGGGCATGTGCATTAGGGTAGAGCTAACGAATTTTGTGGCAGGCCTTTTGGGGAGGCAGGTGATTTTTAATTTTTTTTATATTAGATGGTTCTTTCTGTGAGGTTTATTTGATGAAGTCTGGAATAAAATGACCAGGAGGGCTGATCAGACTAAAAGAGCCGTTTACCGCATGAACTTCAGAAAACAGGTCAATAAATAGACAATGCTTGTGAGGCGTGACGTATGACTGCACATACATGCACACACGGCCACTGCTGCGTGTGCCCATCTGTTCCTCTGGCGGAGCGAGTTAATCCCTGCATGGAGTCATAGGGCCACATGCCCGTTATTAACCGTAAACTCAGCCACCTCTGCTGTTATTTTCTGAACTCTGGTCTTTGCCTTTAGCACGCCTCCGCCCCACCTGTCCCTCTTCGCTCCCTAATCTCGTTGTCACCCACTGGTCACGTGCATGTTTTGTTCTCCTCACCTGCTTTGTTTTTGTTTCCACCACCACCACCACCGCCTCTGTGGATTTTGTTTTCCCACACGCCAAATGAATATCCGTGTTGGGCATTTGGGGGGATCCGTATGCCAAAGAATGGTTATATATGATCGCATTAACAAGTGGTGATCCAGTTTGAAAACCATCTCTCATTATCCCTCCCTCTTATTTTTCAATGTGTGTTGTTGTGCTGGCTGTGCGTGTCCGTGTGTGTGTGTGTGTGTGTGTCTGTGTGTGCGCGTGCTCAGCGGAGGGAAGAGCGTGCAGTCACACACCTGCAGTATGTCGCGTGGCCGGACCACGGTGTACCGGATGACCCCTCAGACTTCCTGCTGTTCATCAGCTCAGTCAGGGAGAGGAGGAGAGATGAAGAGCCGTTGATGGTACACTGCAGGTAACACTGACACACACACACACATGCACAGATTGTACTCTAATTGAACACTGCCAGCATGCACTGCATCTGCCTCTGCTACACACTCAATGCCGTGTTTGCTTTGTATTACATTTCCAGCGCTGGGATTGGACGGACGGGCGTTCTGATCACCATGGAGACGGCGCTGACTCTGTTGGATGAGGGTCGGCCAGTGTTCCCGCTGGACATTGTCAAAACACTGAGGGATCAGAGAGCCATGATGGTTCAGACCACGGTACAGAGAAACACAATAAGGCTTCATGTGTTGCTCGTCGAACGATATTTCTGGGCACGGTTGTTTGATTGCGATAGAACAACCTGGGGCATCACAGATTTTGAACCTGTGCTCAATTTTCCCGTGTCTGTATTTTCTAAACATCTCAAAGCAGATAGCAGTGCAAACTTTGAATTTTCACACGGATCAGCCGTTTCGCGGCTACGAAAAAGGCAGGCATGTTTTTTTTTGTTTTTTTTATAGGAAAAGCTTTTAGGTGGAGAAACCTGCTCAATATATGACCCCAGATATTATATGTGGTATGCACTGCGTTGCAATCACATCTTGGCCACATGACCTTTCTTGGCCTGAGAGCGGGCATCTCAAATGTATGTATGCATTCAACAAATAACATGCTGGTTTTTATATTGGATTAGGCTCACGCTATTAGTGTGAAATGTCTGGAATGCGGTGCAGGGGAGAGCTTCTGGATCATAAAAAAAAAAAAAAAGAGTGGCAAAGATTTGTTGAAAATATCATGCAAGTAAGGAGAGAGGAGACGTACTGTGAAAATCAGTGTGCCCAGGATTACTTTTTGAAAGGCCAGTGTCACGGAGGTTGACATCCGGGAGTTTATGTCGTCCGTAACCTTCACAAATTCACAGAAACTTGACTTCCACTGTGTACCGATGGCTGATGAGGCAGAGGGGGCTGAAAGGTAGTGCTGGGAGCGTGGAGGAACACCAGTCACATGTGTGCTCTTGGTGTGCGCTACCACTGGCCCCTATTTTGCCCAGTCTAGTATAAATCCATCTTTTGACAGCATCTGGCTTTAAAAAAAAATAATAATCATATTGAGGTATGCAGATACTCATGGTCTCCTTAACAACTGTTAACAACAAATATAACTTAGTAAGTAGGATGAGTGAATTATTGGTCTGTGCATATGTTGAGATTTGTTGGCAAGAAAAAAAAAAGAAGAGCATATTGCCATCTTTATCCTTTAAAATAGTGCTCTCGTCTTGTGACCAATAACACAATGTCTGTTGTGTGTTTCAGTGTCAGTTCCAGTTTGTGTGTGAGGCCATTCTGCGAGTCTACAAAGAGAAGCAGGGGGGATCATCAGCCCCTTAAATGAAATCAGCGACAGGACCGGAACAGGCGCACTTAACCTTTTCAGCCTCATTTTATAGAAAGCGACTTCCACAGACGAGCCCGCACAGCTGTCACAGGTCGACTTCAGTCGTGCCTATATGGGACTGGTACACGGGCTGGAAAATGACAGCATATAATAATTAGCTTCAAGGCACAACTGTCTTGCCTTCTCCAAGATTCAATGTGAGTATATGAATGTAAAACCTAGTCGGCCTTAGTTTCTGCTGATCATGCGTTAAGCTTATAGAGACTGTGGTCTCCATAGAGACTGATGGGAGCTGCTAATTTCTGTCCATGAGGCCACTCGGCTACAATGCCTCTACTTATGAAGCTGTAGGTGTGCCTTGGACCCGTGCCTTCCAGCCAATGCGCGGAACAGGACAGCAGACCAGGATCGTAGTGATCTGTAGTAGTCTGCGTTCAAAGACGGACAGCCAGGTGGGCTTAAGATCGCTACAGCAGATAGTGTCGGGGCATGGTGATGCAGCGCTGCATGCTGTCCACCACCGGGAGCACCAGACACACCGGTCATCACTCTTAAATTATTAAGACACTGAATAAACACTCTGATTTCTACTGACGTGTCTGCGGTGTCATTTCTCATGGGAGTTAAGCAACACAAGCGTTTTTCACACGTCCCTGCAGAACGAGGCTGCCCACTGAAGCAAAGGAGTGGCGTGCTTATTTAACCTTCGGCTGAGCGCCTCCGAAGCTGACATGATATAAATGAATGTATCGCCGCCTCGCATATCAGCTCAAGCTGTTGGCAAAATTGGAAGAAAGAGCCATCGTGTAAAAAAGGAAATATTTCAGTGAATATTGCATTCGTTTTAGGATCCCTTAATGTAGTTCAGTGTTGTTGTATATTGCTGCACCCTTGATTCTGTGATATGCAGTGAAATGCCGGCATATAGTGTCGGTGTAAGTATTTACCATGTACTAATACCCCAAAAATGTGTGAGGGATTAATATTCTCATCGCTCCACTCATAAATTAAGTTAAACCTTATCATCGAGCCAGCAGATGTCTGCTGGAGAACCCGTATTTGTTGTGTTGGAACACTTTGTGTTTTATTCTGCATATAAGTAGCAGGGTTGGAGTTATGATTAAAGACACACATTTAACATGCATGCATTGACTCAGTGGGGAAAACAGTCGTGGTACAGCTGAGAATTTTCAGGATCTGGGAGGCAGCTGGACAGTGTTAATATTAATCTCACAATGATGACATTGATTTCGGAGGTGATTTTTCCTTTGGCGCCTTCTCTTGGAATGTTATCAATAACAGACAGTTTGATCCCTTGTGTTTACCAATATACGGGGTTGAAAAAGGGAATCTTTAACAGCTTATTCCAATATGTCTAGTCCTAAAATATTATAATTTGATGACATTTTGCCAAAATGATTTTTTTTGAGCCTATAAAACCTCCCTCTAATTAACTGGCCTATCATTAAAATACTATATATC